>JAZHEH010003334.1:0-20888 GCA_036589455.1 Ateles fusciceps
GTGTGATGCTTCAACTAAGAGTAGTTGAAATTTTGTTTAGATTTAGCAGCTTAGAAACACATTTTCTACAGAGCTAGATTGGGATAATCTAGACAGAAAGTTGGCATGTGCTGTAATTGGAAAATCTCAGCTTAAACACTAATAGGAACTTATCACGGAGATTTCTTGACAATGTGTGCATTAACTTAGAGAGTTACACCCATGTGTGCATGTAGCAGTTTGAGAACGTTTTTTGACGAGAATATCAAAAGTGATGTTTCCATGCAACATCCCATGTCGTACGAAATACTAGTAAGACAGCCGGTAAAGCACAGGTTAATCATATCTCTGAAACTGATATGGTGGGTGTTCGTTCAACTAAGAGATTTGAAACTTTGTTTAAATACAGCAGCTTAGAAAGACATTTCTTATGGAAGCTAGATTGGGATATTCCAGACGAAAAGTGGGTGTGTGCTGTAATGGGAAAGATCTCACTTTAAACACTAATAGGAATCTATCACGGAGATGGCTTGACAAAGTGTGCCTTCAACTTAGAGAGTTACAATGACGTGCGTATGTAGCAATTTGATAAAGTTTTGTGACGATAATATCAAAACTGATATTTCCAAGTAAAATCACGTGTTATACGAAATAGTAGTAACACTGAAAGTAAAGCACAGAAGAAACATATCTTTGAAACTGATATGGTGTGTGTTCGTTCAACTAAGAGAGTTGAAACTTTGTTTAGATTCAGCATCTTAGAAAGACATTTCTTACAGTAGCTAGATTAGGATATTCCAGACAGACAGAAAGTGGGCATGTGCTGTAATGGGAAATATATTACCTTAAACACTAATAGGAACTTTCACGGATATTTCGTAACAATGTGTGCCTTCAACTTAGACAGTTACACTGACTTGTGTATGTAGAAGTTTGAGAAAGTTTTTGTGACCAGAATATCAAAACTCATGTTTATAGGCAAAATCCCGTGTCATACAAAATAGCATTAGGCCTGCCGATAAAACAAGTAAGAACATATCTGTAAAACTTATATGATGTGTCCTAGTTCAACTAAGAGAGTTGAAAATTTGTTTAGATTTAGCAGCTTAGAAACACATTTCTTACAGAAGCTAGACTGCCATATTCCAGACGGAAAGTGGGCGTGTGCTCTAATGGGAAAGATCTCACCTTAAACACTAATAGGAGCTATCACGGAGATGGCTCGACAATGTGTGCCTTCAACTTAGGGGAGTTACACTGACGTGTGTATGCAGCAGTTGGAGAAAGTTTTCTGAGGAGAATATAAAAACTGATGATTCCAAGCAAAAATCTCGTGTCGTAGGAAATAGCAGTAACACTGCCGACAAAGCACAGAAGAAACAAATCTGTGAAACTGGTATGGTGTGAGTTCGTTCAACTAAGAGAGTTTAAACTTTGTTAAGATTCAGCAGCTTAGAAACACATTTCTTACAGAAGTTAGATTGGGATATTCTCAGACGGGAAGTGGGCATGTGCTGTAATGGAAAAGATCTCACCTTAAACACCAATAGGAAGCTATCACGGAGATGGCTTGACAATATGTGCATTCAACTTAGAGAGTTACCCTGACGTCTGTATGTAGCAGTCTGAGAAAGTTTTGTGACGAGAATATCAAAACTGTTGTTACCAAGGAAAATCCCGTGTCGAACGAAATAGCAGTAACTCTGCCGGTAAAGCACAGAAGAAACATATCTGTGAACTGATATGGTGTGTGTTCGTTCAACTAAGAGAGTTGAAGCTTTGTTTAGATTCAGCAGCTTAGAGACACATTTCTTCCAGAATCTAGATTGGGAGTTTCCAGAAGGAAAGTGGGCATGTGCTGTATTGGGAAAGATCTCACCAGAAACACTTACAGGAAGCTATCACGGAGATTTCTTGAGAATGTGTGCATTAACGTAGAGAGTTACACTGATGTGTGTATGTGGGCAGTTTGACAACGTTTTCTGAGGAGAATATCATAACTGATGTTTCCAAGAATAATCCCGTGTCATACGAAATAGCAGAAAGACTGCATTTAAAGCACAGAAGAAACATGTCTGTGAAACTGATATGGTCTGTGTTCGTTCAACTAACGGAGTTGAAACTTTGTTTAGATTCAGCAGCTTAGAAACACATTTCTTACAGAAGATAGGTTGGGATATTCCAGAGGGAAAGAGGGCATGTACTGTAATTTGAATGATCTCACCTTAAACACTAATAGGAAGCTGTCACGGAGATGGCTTGAAAATGTGTGCATTAACTAAGAGAGTTACACTGATGTGTGTATACAGCAGTTTGAGAAGGTTTTCTGACGAGAATATCAAAACTGATGTTTCCCAGCAAAACCCCGCATCATACTAAACAGCAGTATGACTGCCGGTAAAACACAGAAGAAACATATCTGTGAAACTGACATGGTGTGTGTTCTTTCAACTAAGAGAGTTGCAACTTTGTTTAGATTCAGCAGCTTAGAAACACATATCTTACAGAAACTAGATTGGAATATTAAAGACGGAAAGTTGACAGGTGCTGTAATGGGAAACATCTCACCTTAAACACTAATATTAAGCTATCATGGAGATGGCTTCACAATATCTGCATTCAACTTAGAGAGTTACACTGATGTGTTTATGTAGCAGTTTGAGAGCGTTTTCTGACGAGAATATCAAAACTCGATGTTTCCAAGCAAAATCCCGTGTCATACGAACAGGAGTAAGACTGCCGGTAAAGCACAGAAGAAAGATATCTTTGAAACTGATATGGTGTGTGTTTGTTCAACCAAGAGAGTTGAAAACTTTGTTTAGATTCAGCAGCTTAGAAACACATTTCTTACAGGGGATAGCTTGGTATATTCCAGACGGAACCTGGGCATGTGCTGTAATGGGAAAAAATCTCTCCTTACACACTAATAGGAGGCTATCAGGGAGATTTCTTGACAATGTGTGCATTCAACTTAGATAGTTAAAATGATGTGTGTATGTAGCAGGTTGAGAATGTTTTCTGACGAGAATATCAAAACTGATGTTTCCAAGCAAAATCTCGTGTCATAGGAAATAGCAGTAAGACTGCAGGTAAAACACAGAAGAAACGTATCTGTGAAACTGATATGGTGTGTGTTCGTTCAACTAAGAGAGTTGAAACTTTTTTTAGATTCAGCAGCTAAGAAACACATTTCTTATAAGAGAGCTAGATTGGGATATTAGAGACTGAAATTGGGCATGTGCTGTAATGGGAAAAATCTCAACTTAAACACTAACAGAAAGGTGTCACGGAGATTTCTTGACAATGTGTGCATTAACATAGAGAGTTACAATGATGTGTGTATGTAGCAGTTTGAGAACGTTTTCTGACGAGAATATCAAAACTCATGTTTACAAGCAAAATCCCGTGTTGTACGAAATAGTTGTAAGACTGCCGGTACAGCACAGAACATACTTGTGAAACTGATATGGTGTGTGATGCTTCAACTAAGAGAATTGAAATTTTGTTTAGATTCAGCAGCTTAGAAACACATTTCCTACAGAAGCTAGATTGGGATAATCCCGACGGAAAGTTGGCGTGTGCTGTGATGGGAAAATCTCAGCTTAAACACTAAAAGGAAGTTATCACGGAGATTTCTTGACAATGTGTGCATTAACTTAGAGAGTTACACTGATATGTGTATGTAGCAGTTTGAGAACGTTTTTTGACGACAATATCAAAAGTGATGTTTCCAAGCAAAATCCCGTGTCGTACGAAATACTAGTAAGACTGCCGGTAAAGCATAGAGGAATCATGTCTCTGAAACTGATATGGCGAGGGGTTCGTTCAACTAAGAGATTTGAAACTTTGTTTAAATTCAGCAGCTTAGAAAGACATTTCTTATGGAAGCTAGATTGGGATATTCCAGACGGAAAGTGGGCATGTGCTGTAATTTGAAAGATCTCACCCTAAGCACTAATAGGAAACTCTCACGGAGATGGCTTGACAATGTGTGCATTCAACTTAGAGAGTTACACTGATGAGTGTATGTAGCAGTTTGAGAACGTTCTCTGACGAGAATATCAAAACCGATGTTTCTGGGTAAAATCCCGTGTCATAGGAAAGAGTAGTGACACTGCCGGTAAAGCACAGAAGAAACATATCTGTGAAACTGCTATGGTGTGTCTTCGTTCAACTAAGAGAGTTGAAACTTTGTTTAGATTCAGCATCTTAGAAACACATTTCTTACAGAAGCTAGATTGGGATATTCCAGACGGAAAGTGGGCATGTGGTGTAATGGGAGAGATCTCACCTTAAACATTAATAGGAAGCTATCAGGGAGATGGCATTAACTTAGAGAGTTACACTGATGTCTGTATGAAGGAGTTTGAGAACGTTTTCTTATGAGAATATCAAAACCGATGTTTCCAAGCAAACTTAAGTGTCTTATGAAACAGCAGTAACACTCCTGGTAAAGCACAGAAGAAACGTATCTGTGAAAACTGATATGGTGTGTGTTCGTTCAACTAAGAGAGTTGAAGCTTTGTTTAGATTCAGCAGCTTTGAAAGACATTTCTTACAGACACTATATTGGGATATTCCAGACGGACAGTGGGCACGTGCTGTAATGGGAAAAATCTCTCCTTAAACGCTAAAAGGAAGCTATCACGGAGATTTCCTCACAATTTGTACATTAACTTAGAGAGTTACACTGATGTGTGTACGTAGCAGTTTGAGAACGTTTTCTGACGAGAATATAAAAATTGATGTTTCAAACCAAAATCCCGTGCCTTAAGAAGTAGCAGTAAGACTGCCTTTAAAGCACAGAAGAAACATATCTGTGAAACTGATATGCTGTGTTTTCGTTCATCTAAGAGAGTTGAATCTTTGTTGAATTTCATCAGCTTTGAAACACATTTCTTACAGAAGATAGATTGGGATATTCCAGACGGAAAGTGGGTATGTGCTGTAATGGAAAAGATCTCACCTTAAACACTTACAGGAATCTATCACGGAGATTTCTTGAGAATGTGTGTATTAACTTAGAGAGTTACACTAATGTGTGTATGTAGCAGTTTGAGAACGTTTTCTGAGGAGAATATCAAAACTCCTGTTTACAAGCAAAATCCTGTGTAGTACGAAATAGTTGTAAGACTACCGGTAGAGCACAGAGAACATATCTGTGAAACTGATATGGTGTGTGATGCTTCAACTAAGAGAGGTGAAATTTTGTTTAGATTCAGCAGCTTAGAAGCACATTTCCTACAGAAGCTATATTGGGATAATCCAGACGAAAAGTTGGCATGTGCCGCAATGGGAAAATCTCAGCTTAAACACTAATAGGAAGTTATCACAGAGATTTCTTGACAATGTGTGCATTAACTTAGAGAGTTACACTGATATGTGTATGTAGCAGTTTGAGGACGTTTTTTGACGAGAATATCAAAAGTGATGTTTCCAAGCAAAATCCCGTGTCGTACGAAATACTAGTGAGACTGCCGGTAAGGCACAGAGGAATCATATTTCTGAAACTGATATGCTGGGTGTTCATTCAACTAAGAGATTTGAAAATTTGTTTAAATTCAGCAGCTTAGAAAGACATTTCTTAAGGAAGCTAGATTGGGATATTACAGATGGAAAGTGGGCGTGTGCTGTAATGGGAAAGATCTCCCCTTAAACATTAATAGGAAGCTATCACGGAGATGGCTTGACAGTGTGTGCATTAACTTAGAGAGTGACACGGATATGTGTATGTAGCAGTTTGAGAACGTCTTCTGAGGAGAATATCGAAACTGATGTTTCCCAGCAAAATCGCATGTCATACGAAACAGCAGTAAGACTTCCGGTAAAACACAGAGGAAACATATCTGTGAAACTGACATGGTGTGTGTTCTTTCAACTAAGAGAGTTGCAACTTTGTTTAGATTCAGCAGCTTAGAAACACATATCTTACAGAAACTAGATTGGGATATTAAAGACAGAAAGTTGGCATGTGCTGTAATGGGAGACATCTCACCTTAAACACTAATATTAAGCTATCATGGAGATGGCTTCACAATATCTGCATTCTACTTAGAGAGTTACACTGATGTGTGTATGTAGCAGTTTGTGAACGTTCTCTGATGATAGTATCAATACTTATGTTTCCAAGCAAAATCCCGTGTCGTACGAAACAGCAGTCAGACTGCCGGTAAAGCACAGAAGAAAGATATCTTTGAAACTGATATGGTGTGTGTTCGTTCAACCAAGAGAGTTGAAACTTTGTTCAGATCCAGCAGCTTCGAAACACATTTCTTACAGGGGATAGCTTGGTATATTCCAGACGGAACCTGGGCATGTGCTGTAATGGGAAAAATCTCTCTTTACACACTAATAGGAGGCTATCAGGGAGATTTCTTGACAATGTGTGCATTAATATAGAGAGTTACACTGATGTGTGTATGTAACAGTTTGAGAAACTTTCTGACGAGAATATCAAAACAGATATCTCCATACAAAATCCCGTGTCATACGAAATAGCAGAAAGATGGCCTTAAAGCACAGAAGAAACATATCTGTGAAACTGATATGATGTGTGTTCGTTCAACTAAAAGAGATGAAAATTTGTTTAGATTCAGCAGCTTAGGAACACATTTCTTACAGAAGATAGATTGGGATATTCCAGAGGGAAAGGGGGCATTTGTAGTAAATTGACTGATGTCACCTTAAACACTAATAGGAAGCTATCACGGAGATCGTTTAACAATGTGTGCATTAACTTAGAGAGTTACACTGATGTCTCTATGTAGCAGTTTGAGAAGGTTTTCTACGAGAATGTCAAAACTGATATTTCCAAGCAAAATCTCGTGTCATACGAAACAACAGTCTGACTGCCGGTAAAACACAGAAGAAAGATAACCTTGAACTGATATGGTGTATGTTCGTTCAATTAACAGAGTTGAAACTTTCTTTTGATTCAGCAGCTTACAAACACATTTCTCACAGAAGCTGGATTGGGATGTTCCAGACGGAAAGTGGGCATGTGCCTTAATGGGAAAAATCTCACCTTAAACACTAATAGGAAGCTATCACGGAGATTTCTTGACAATGTGTGCATTAACATAGAGAGTTACACTGATGTCTGTATGTAGTAGTTTGAGAACGTTTTCTGACGAGAATATCAAAAGTGATGTTTCCAAGCAAAATCCCGTGTCATCCGAAATAGCAGTAAGACTGCCTTTAAAGCACAGACGAAACATATCTGTGAAACTGATATGGTGTGTGTTCGCTCAACTAAGAAAGTTGAAACTTTGTTTAGATTCAGCAGTTTAGAAACACCTTTCTTACAGAGATAGATTGGGATATTCCAGATGGAAAGTGGGCATGTGCTGTAATGGGAAAGATCTCACCTTAAACACTAATAGGAAGCTACCAAGGAGATTTCTTGACAATGTCTGCATTCAACTTAGAGAGATACACTGATGTGCCTATGTAGCAGTTTGAGAACGTTTTCTGACGAGAATATTAAAACTGATGTTGCCAAGCAAATCCCGTGTCATACGAGATAGCAGTAAGACTGCCAGTAAAACAGAGAAGAAACATATTTGTGAAACTGACATGGTGTATATTCACTCAACTAAAAGAGTTAAAACTTTGTTTAGATTCAGCAGCTTAGAAACACATTTCTTACAGAAGCTAGATTGGGATATTCCGGTTGGAAAGTGTGCATGTGCTGCAATGGGAAATATCTCAACTTAAACACTAATAGGAAGCTATCACGGAGATGGCTTGACAATGTGTGCCTTCAACTTAGGGAGTTACACTGACGTGTGTATGTAGCAGTTGGAGAAAGTTTTCTGAGGAGAATATAAAAACTGATGTTTCCAAGCAAAATCCCGTGTCATAGGAAATAGCAGTAACACTGCCGACAAAACACAGAAGAAACATATCTGTGAAACTGATATGGTGTGTGTTCGTTCAACTAAGAGAGTTTAAACTTTGTTAAGATTCAGCAGCTTAGAAACACATTTCTTACAGAAGATAGATTGGGATATTCCAGACGGAAAGTGGGCATGTGCTGTAATGGAAATGATCTCACCTTAAACACCAATAGGAAGCTATAACAGAGATGGCTTGACAACATGTGCATTCAACTTAGAGAGTTACACTGAAGTCTGTATGTAGCAGTCTGAGAAAGTTTTGTGATGAGAATATCAAAACTGTTGTTACCAAGGAAAATCCCGTGTCGTACGAAATAGCAATAACTCTGCCGGTAAAGCACAGAAGAAACATATCTGTGAAACTGATATGCTGTGTGTTCGTTCAACTAAGAGAGTTGAAACGTTGTTTAGATTCAACAGCTTAGACACACATTTCTTACAGAAGATAGATTGGGATATTCCAGAGGGAAAGAGGGCATGTACTGTAATTTGAATGATCTCACCTTAAACACTTATTTGAAGCTATCACGGAGGTGGCTTGACTATGTGAACATTAACATAGAGAGTTACACTGATGTGTGTATGTAGCTGTTTGAGAAAATTTTGTGACGAGAATATCAAAACTGATGTTTCCAAGCAAAATCCCGTGTCCTGTGAAATAGCGGTAACACTGCTGGTAAAGCAGAGAAGAAACAAATCTGTGAAACTGATATGGTGTGTGTTCATTCAACTAAGAGAGTGGAAACTTTGTTTAGGTTCATCAGCTTAGAAACACTTTTCTTACAGAAGGTAGATTGGGATATTACAGACGGAACATTGGCATGTGCTGTAATTGGAAAGATCTCAGTTTACACACTAATAGGAAGCTAACAGTTAGATTTCTTGAAAATGTGTGCATTCAACTTAGAGAGTTACAGTGACTTGTGTATGTAGCAGTTGGAGAAAGTTTGCTGTCGAGAATATCAGAACTGATGTTTCCAAGCAAAATCCCGTGTCGCACAATATAGCAGTAAAACTGCCAGTAAAGCACAGAAGAAACATATCTGTGAAACTGAAATGGTCTGTGTTCATTCAACTAAGAGAGTTGAAACTTTGTTTAGGTTCAACAGCTTAGAAACACATTTCTTACAGAAGCTAGATTGGGATATTCCAGACGGAAAGTGATCATGTGCTGTAATGCAAAAATCTCACCTTGAACACTAATAGGAAGCTATCACATAGATATATTGACAATGTGTACATTCAACTTAGAGAGTTACACTGATATGTGTATGTAGCACGTTGAGAACGTTCTCTACGAGAATATCAAAACTGATGTTTCCAAGCAAAATCACGTGTCATATGAAATAGTAGTAAGATTGCCGGTACAGCACAGAACATATCTGTGAGACTGATATGGTGTGTGTTCGTTCAGCAAAGAGAGTTGGAACTTTGTTTAGATTCAGCAGCTTAGATTGGGATATTCTAGATGGATAGTGGGCGTGTGCCATAATGGGAAAGATCTCACCTTAAACACTAATAGGAACCTATCACAGAGATGGCTTGACAATGTGTGCACTCAACTTACAGAGTTACACTGACGTCTTTATATAGCAGTTTGAGAAAGTTTTGTGACGAGAATATCAAAACCGATGTTTCCAAGCAAAATTAAGTGTCTTACGAAACAGCAGTAACACTGCTGGTAAAGCACAGAAGAAATGTATCTGTGAAACTGATATGGTGTGTGTTCATTCAACTAAGAGAGTTGAAACATTGTTTAGATTCAGCAGCTTAGAAACACATTTCTTACAGAAGCTAGATTGGGATATTCCAGACGGAAAGTGGGCATGTGCTGTAATGGGGAAAAATCTCAGCTTAAACGCTAATAGGAAGCTATCACGGAGATTTCTTGACAATTTGTGCATTAACTTAGAGAGTTACACTGATGTGTGTATGTAGCACTTTGAGAACGTTTTCTGAGGAGAATATAAAAATTGATGTTTCAAACCAAAATCCCGTGTCTTAAGAAATAGCAGTAAGACTACCTTGAAAGCACAGAAGAAACATTTCTGTGAAACTGATATGCTGTGTTTTCGTTCATCTAAGAGAGTTGAATCTTTGTTGTGTTTCAGCAGCTTCAAAACACATTTCTTACAGAAGCTAGATTGGGATATTCCATACAGAAAGTGGGCATGTGCTCTAATGGGAAAGATCTCACCTTAAACACTAATAGGAATCTACCACGGAGATTTCTTGACAATGTGTGCATTAACTAAGAGAGTTACACTGATGTGTGTATGTAGCAGTTCGACAACGTTCTCTGACGAAAATATCGAAACTAATGTTTCCAAGCAAAATCCCGTGTTGTACGAAATGGCAGTAACACTGCCGGTAAAGCACAGAAGAAACATATCTGTGAAACTGACGTGGTGTGTGTTCGTTCAGCTAAGAGAGTTGAAACTTTGTTTAGATTCAGCAGCTTAGAAACACATTTCTTACAGAAGCTAGATTGGGATATTGCAGACGGAAAGTGGGCATGTGCTGTAATGGGAATGATCTCACTTTAAACACTAATTTGAAGCTATCACGGAGGTGGCTTGACAATGTGTGCCTTCAACTTAGTGAGTTGCACTGACGTGTGTATGTAGCAGTTAGAGAAACTTTTGTGACGAGAATATCAAAGCTGATGTTTGCAAGGAAAATCCCGTGTCATACGAAATAGCAGTAAGACTGCGAGTAAAACGCAGAGAATCATGTCTGGGAAAGTGATATGGTGTGTGTTCGTTCAACTAAGAGATTTGAAACTTTCTTTAGATTCAACAGTTTAGAAACACATTTCTTACAGAAGCTAGATTGGGATTTTCCAGACGGAAAGTGATCATGTGCTGTAATGCAAAGATCTCACCTTGAACACTAATAGGAAGCTATCACATGGATATATTGACAATGTGTACATTCAACTTAGAGAGTTACACTGATATGTGTATGTAGCACGTTGAGAACGTTCTCTGACGAGAATATCAAAACTGATGTTTCCAAGCAAAATCCCATGTCATACGAAATAGCACTAAGATTGCCGGTACAGCACAGAACATATCTGTGAAACTGATATGGTGTGTGTTCGTTCAACTAAGAGAGTTGAAACATTGTTTAGATTCAGCAGCTTAGAAACACATTTCTTACAGAAGATAGATTGGGATATACCAGACGGAAAGTGGGCATGTGCTGTAATTTGAGAGATCTCACCCGAAACACTAATAGGAAACTGTCACGGAGATGGCTTAACAATGTGTGCATTCAATTTAGGGAGTTACACTGATGTGTGTATGTAGCATTTGAGAACGTTCTCTGACAAGAATATCAAAACTGATGTTTCCAGGCAAAATCCCGTGTCATAGGAATAGCAGTCAGACTGCCAGTAAAGCACAGAAGAAACATATCTGTGAAACTGCTATGGTGTTTCTCCGTTCAACTAAGAGAGTTGAAATTTTGTTTACATTCGGCAGCTTAGAAACACATTTCTTACTGAATCTAGATTGGGATATTCCAGACGGAAAATGGGCCTGTGCTGTATTTGAAAGATCTCACCTTAAACACTAATAATAAGCTATCATGGAGATTTCTTGACAATGCCTGCCTTCAACTTAGAGAGTTACACTGACGTGTGTATGTAGCAATTTGCGAAAGTTTTCTGACGAGAATAACAAAACTGATGTTTCCAAGCAAAATCCTGTGTCGTAGGAAATAGCAATAAGACTGCCGTTAATGCACAGAAGGAACATATCTGTGAAACTGATATGCTGTGTGTTCGTTCAACACAGAGTGTTGAAACTTTGTTTAGAATCAGCAGCTTAGAGACACATTTCTTACAGAATCTTGATTGGGAGATTCCAGACGGAAAGTGGGCATGTGCTGTAATGGGAAAGATCTCACCTTTAACACTAATAGGAAGCTATCACGGAGATTTCTTGACAATGTGTGCATTAATTGAGTTACACTGATGTGTGTATGTAGCAGACTGAGAACGCTTTCTGAAGAGAGTATGAAAACAGATGTTTCCAAGCAAAATCCCGTTCGTACAAAATAGCAGTAACACTACCGGTAAAGCACAGAAGAAACATATCTGTGAAACTGATATGTTGCGTGTGTTCGTTCTACTAAGAGAGTTGAAACTTTGTTTAGATTCAGCAGCTTAGAAACACATTTTTTACAGAAGCAGATTGGGATATTCCAGAAGGAAGGTGGTCGTGTGCTGTAATGGGAAAGATCTCGCCTTAAACATTAATAGGAACCTATCACAGAGATGGCTTGACAATGTGTGCATTCAACTTACAGAGTTACACTGACGTCTGTATGTAGCAGTTTGAGAAAGTTTTGTGACGAGAATATCAAAAGCGATGTTTCCAAGCAAAATTAAGTGTCTTTCGAAACAGCAGTAACACTGCCGGTAAAGCACAGAAGAAACGTATCTGTGAAACTGATATGGTGTGTGTTCGTTCAACTAAGAGTGTTGAAACTTTGTTTAGATTCACTAGCTTAGAAACACATTTCTTACGGAAGCTAGATTGGGATATTGCAGACGGAAAGTGGGCATGTGCTGTAGTGGGAAATATCTCACCTTAAACACTAATAGGAAGCTATCGGGGAGATTTTTTGACAATGTGTACATTGAATTTAGAGAGTTACACTGATGTGTGTATGTATCAGTTTGAGAAGGTTTTCTGACGAGAATATCAAAACTGATGTTTCCAAGCAAAATCCAGTGTTGTTCGAAACAACAGTCAGACTGCCGGTAAAGCACAGAAGGAAGATGTCTTTGAAACTGATATGCTGTGTGTTCGTTCATCTAAGAGAGTTGAAACTTTGTTTAGATTCAGCAGCTTAGAAACACATTTCTTACAGAAGCTAGATTGGGATATTCCAGACGGAAAGTGGGCATGTGCTGTAGTGGGAATGATCTCACTTTAAACACTAATTTGAAGCTATCACGGAGGTGGCTTGACAATGTGTGCCTTCAAGTTAGTGAGTTGCTCTGACGTGTGTATGTAGCAGTTTGAGAAACTTTTGTGACGAGAATATCAAAGCTGATGTTTGCAAGCAAAATCCCGTGTCATACGAAATAGCAGTAAGGCTGCCGGTAAAATGCAGAAGAATCATGTCAGGGAAAGTGATATGGTATGTGTTCGTTCAACTAAGAGATTTGAAACTTTCTTTAGATTCAACAGCTTAGAAACACATTTCTTACAGAAGCTAGATTGGGATTTTCCAGACGGAAAGTGATCATGTGCTGTAATGGGAAAGATCTCACCTTGAACACTAATAGGAAGCTATCACATAGATATATTGACAATGTGTGCATTCAACTTAGAGAGTTAAACTAATGTGTGTATGTAGCAGTTTGGGTACGTTTTCTCAGGAGAATATCAAAACTGATGTTTAAAAGCAAAATACCACCTCGTAGGAAATAGCAGTAAGACTGCCTTTAAAGCACAGGAGAAACGTATCTGTGAAACTGATATGGTGTGTATTCGTTCAACTTAGAGAGTTGAAACTGTGTTTAGATTCAGCAGCTTAGAAACAGATTTCTTTCAGAAGCTTGATTGGGATATTGCAGACGGAAAGTGGGCATGTGCTGTAATTTGAAAGATCTCACACTAAACACTAATAGGAAGCTATCAGGGAGATGGCTTGACAATGTGTGCATTCAACTTAGAGAGTTACACTGATGTGTGTATGTAGCAGCTTGAGAACGTTTCCTGACGAGAATATAAAAACAGATGTTTCAAAGCAAAATCCCATGTCTTAAGAAATGGCAGTAAGACAGCCTTTAAAGCACAGAAGAAACAAATCTTTGAAACTGATATGGTGTGTGTTCGTTCATCTAAGAGAGTTGAAACTTTATTTAGATTCAGCAGCTTAGAAACACATTTCTTACACAAGCTAGATTGGGATATTCCAGAGGGAAAGTGGCATGTGCTGTAATTTGATAGATCTCACCCTAATCACTAATAGGAAACTGTCAGATAGATGGCTTGACAATGTGTGCATACTAGTAAGAGATTTACACTGATGATTGTATGCAGTTTTAGAACGATCTCAGATGAGAATATCAAAACTGATGTTTCCAGGCAAAATCTCGTGTCACAGGAAATAGCAGTAAAGCTACGGTAAAGCACAGAAGAAACATATCTGTGAAACTGCTATGGTGTGTCTTCGTTCAACTAAGAGAGTTGAAACTTTGTTTAGATTCAGCAGCTTAGAAACACATTTCTTACAGAAGCTAGATTGGGATATTCCAGACGGAAGGTGGGCGTGTACTGTAATGGGAAAGATCACACCTTAAACACTAATAGGAACCTATCACGGAGATGGCTTGAGAATGTGTGCATTCAACTTACAGAGTTACACTGACGTCTGTATGTAGCAGTTTGAGAAAGTTTTGTGACGAGAATATCAAAACCGATGTTTCCAAGCAAAATTAAATGTCTTATGAAACAGCAGTAACACTGCTGGTAAAGCACAGAAGAAACGTAACTGTGAAACTGATATGGTGTGTGTTCGTTCAACTAAGGGAGTTGAAACTTTGTTTAGATTCAGCAGCTTAGAAACACATTTCTTACAGAAGCTAGATTGGGATATTCCAGACGGAAAGTGGGCATGTGCTGTAATGGGAAAAATCTCAGCTTAAACGCTAATAGGAAGCTATCACGGAGATATCTTGACAATTTGTGCATTAACTTAGAGAGTTTCACTGGTGTGTATACGTAGCAGTTTGAGAATGTTTTTCTGAGGAGAATATAAAAATTGATGTTTCAAACCAAAATCCCCTGTCATCCAAAGAGCAGTAAGACTGCCTTTAAAGCACAGAAGAAACATATCTGTGAAACTGCTATGCTGTGTTTTCGTTCATCTAAGAGAGCTGAATCTTTGTTGAGTTTCAGCAGCTTCAAAACACATTTCTTACAGAAGCTAGATTGGGATATTCCAGACGGCAACTGGGCATGTGCTATAATGGGAAAGATCTCACCTTAAACACTAAAAGGAAGCTACCACGGAGATTTCTTGACAATGTGTGCATTAACTAAGAGAGTTACACTGATGTGTGTATGTAGCAGTTTGAGAAGTTCTCTGACGAGAATATCAAAAATAATGTTTCCAAGCAAAATCCCGTGTCGTACGAAATGGCAGTATCACTGCCGGTAAAGCACAGAAGAAACATATCTGTGAAACTGATATGGTGTGTGTTCATTCAAGTAACAGAGTTGAAACTTTGTTTAGATTCAGCAGCTTAGAAACACATTTCTTACAGAAGCTAGATTGGGATATTCCAGACGGAAAGTGGGCATGTGCTGTAATGGGAAAGATCTCACTTTAAACACTAATTTGAAGCTATCACGGAGGTGGCTTGACAATGTTTGACTTCAGCTTAGTGAGTTGCACTGACGTGTGTATGTAGCAGTTTGAGAAACTTTTGTGACGAGTATCAAAGCAGATGTTTGCAAGCAAAATCCCGTGTCATACGAAATAGTAGTAAGATTGCCGGTACAGCACAGAACATATCTGTGAAACTGATATGGTGTGTGTTCGTTCAGCAAAGAGAGTTGGAACTTTGTTTAGATTCAGCAGCTTAGATTGGGATATTCTAGACGGATAGTGGGCATGTGCTGTAATGGGAAGGATCTCAACTTAAACACTATAGGAAGCTATCACGGAGATGGCTTGACAATGTGTGACTTCAACTTAGAGAGTTACGGTAACTTGTGTATGTAGCAGTTTGAGAACGTTCTCTATGAGAATGTCAAACCTATGTTTCCGGGTACAATCCCGTGTCATAGGAAATAGCAGTAACACTGCCGGTAAAGCACAGAAGAAATACATCTGTGAAACTGCTATGGTGTGTGTTCGTTCACCTAAGAGAGTTAAACTTTGTTTAGATTCAGCAGCTTAAAAACATTTCTTACAGAAGCTAGATTGGGATATTCCAGACAGAAAGTGGGCTTTTGCTCTAATGGGAAAGATCTCACCTTAAACACTAGTAGGAACCTATACGGAGATAGCTTGACAATGTGTGCATTCAACTTACAGAGTTACACTACGTGTGTACGTAGCAGCTTGAGAAAGTTTTGTGACGAGAATATCAAAACCGATGTTTCCAAGCAAAATTCCATGTCGTATAAATAGCAGTAACACTGCCGGTAAAACACAGAAAAATCATATCTGTGAAACTATATGCTGTGTGTCGTTCAACTAAGAGAGTTAAACTTTGTTTAGATTCAGCAGCTTAGAAACACATTTCTTACGGAAGATAGATTGGGATATTCCAGACGGAAAGTGGGCATGTGCTGTAATTTGAGATATCTCACCCTAAACACTAATAGGAAACTCTCACTGAGATGGCTTGACAATGTGTGCATTCAATTTAGGGAGTACACTGATGTGTGTATGTAGCATTTGAGAACGTTCTCTACAAGAATATCAAAACTATGTTTCCAGGCAAATCCCGTGTCATAGGAAATAGCAGTCAGACTGCCAAGTAAAGCACGGAAGAAACATATCTGTGGAAGTGCTATGGTGTTTCTCCGCTCAACGAAGAGATTTAACTTTGTTTATATTCAGCAGCTTAGAAACACATTTCTTACTAATCTAGATTGGGATATTACAGACGGAAAATGAGCCTGTGGTGTATTTGAAAGATGTCACCTTAAACACTAATAATAAGCTATACGGAGATTTCTTACAATGCCTGCCTTCAACTTAGAGAGTTACACTACGTGTGTATGTAGCAGTTTGAGAAAGTTTTCTACGAGAATAACAAAACTAATGTTTCCAAGCAAAATCCTGTGTCGTAGGAAATAGCAATAAGACTGCCGTTAATGCACAGAAGGAACATATCTGTGAAACTGATATGGTGTGTTTTCGTTCAACACAGAGTGTTGAAACTTCGTTTACATTCAGCATCTTAGAGAACATTTTTTACAGAATCTAGATTGGGAGATTCCAACGGAAACTGGACATGTGCTGTTACTTAAAAATCTCACCCTAAACACTAATAGGAAGCTATCAGGGAGATGGCTTACAATGTGTGCATTCAACTAAGAGAGTTACACTGATGAGTGTATGCAGTTTTAGAACGTTCTCTACGAGAATATCAAACTGATGTTTCCAGGCAAAATCCCGTGTCACAGGAAATAGCAATAACGCTCCGGTAAAGCACAGAAGAAACATATCTATGAAACTACTGTGGCGTGTCTTCGTTCAACTAAGAGAGTTAAACTTTGTTTAGAATCAGCACCTTAGAAACACAGTTCTTACAGGAGATAGATTGGGATATTCCAGATGGAACGTGGGCATGTGCTGCAATGGGAAGATCTCGCTTTACACACTAATAGGAGGCTATAGGGAGATTTCCTGTCAATGTGTACATTCAACTTAGAGAGTTAAACTATGTGTGTATGTAGCAGTTTGGGTGCGTTTCTGAGGAGAATATCAAAACAGATGTTTGAAAGCAAAATACCACCTCGTACGAAATAGCAGTAAGACTGCCTTTAAAGCACAGAAGAAGCGTATCTGTGAAACTGGTATGGTGTGTGTTCCTTCAACTTAGAGAGTTGAAACTTTGTTTAGATTCAGCAGCTTAGAAACACATTTCTTACAGAAGCTAGATTGGGATATTCCAGACGGAAAGTCGGCATGTGCTGTAATGGAAAGATCTCAGCTTAAACACTAATAGAAAGCTATCACGGAGATTTCTTGACAATGTGTGCATTAACTTAGAGAGTTACACTGATGTTGCATGTAACAGTTGGAGAAAGTTTTCTGACTATAAATATCGAAACTGATGTTTCCAAGCAAAATCCCGTATCGTACGAAATAGCAGTAAGACTGCCTTTAAAGCACAGAAGAAACATATCTGTGAAACACATATCGCGTGTGTTCGTTCAACTAAGAGATTTGAAGCTTTGTTTAGATTCAGCAACTTAGAACCACATTTCTTTCAAAAGATAGATTGGGATATTCCAGAGGGAAAGTGGACATGTGATGTAATGGGAAAGATCTCACCTTAAACACTAAAAGGAAGCTATCACAGAGATGGCTTGACAATATGTACATTAACTTAGAGAGTTACACTGATGTGTGTATGTAACAGTTTGAGAATGTTTTTCTGACGAGAATAGCAAAACTGATGTTTCCAAGCCAAGTACCGTGTCATAGAAAATAGCAGAAAGGCAGCCGGTAAAGCAGAGAAGAAACATAACTGTGAAACTGTTATGGTGTGTGTTCGTTCAACTAAGAGAGTTGCAAGTTTGTTTAGATTCAGCAGCTTAGAAACACATTCCTTACAGAGGATAGATTGGGATTATTTCAGACGGAAAGTGGGCATATGCTGTAATGGGAAAAATTTCACCTTAAACACTAATAGGAAGGTATCATGGAGATTTCTTGGCAATGTGTGCATTAACTTAGAGAGTTACACTGATGTGACCATGTAGCAGTTTTAGAATGTTTTCTGAGGAGAATATCAAAACAGATATTTCCAAGCAAATTCCCGTGCCTTACGAAACAGCAGTCAGATTGCCGGTAAAGCACAGAAGAAAGATAACTTTGAAACTGATATGGTGTGTGTTCATTCAACTAAGAGATTTGAAGCTTTGTTTACATTCAGCAGCTTTGAAACATATTTCTTACAGAATGTAGTTTGGGATATTCCAGACGGAAAGTGGGCCTGTGGTGTAATTTGAAAGATCTCACATTAAACACTAATAATAAGCTATCACGGAGATTTCTTGACAATGTGTGCCTTCAAGTTAGAGAGTTACACTGACGTGTGTATGTAGCAGTTTGAGAAAGTTTTCTGACGAGAATAACAAAACTGATGTTTCCAAGCAAAACCCCGTGTCCTATGAAATAGCAATAAGACTGCCGTTAAAGCACAGAAGGAACAAATCTGTGAAACTGATATACTGTGTTTTCGTTCAACTAAGAGAGTTGAAACTTTGTTTAGATTCAGCAGCTTAGAGACACATTTCTTAGAGAATCTAGATTGGGAGATTCCAGACGGAAAGTGGGCATGTGCTGTAATGGGAATGATCTCACCTTAAACACTGACAGTAAGCTATCACGGAGTTTCTTGACAATGTGTGCATTAACTTAGAGAGTTACACTGATGTATGTATGTAGCAGACTGAGAACGCTTTCTGATGAGAATATGAAAACAGATGTTTCCAAGCAAAATCCTGTGTCGTACGAAATAGCAGTAACACTGCCGGTAAAGCATAGAAGAAACATATCTCTGAAACTGATATGGTGAGTGTTTTCATTCAACTAAGCGAGTTGAAACTTTGTTTAGATTCAGCAGCTTAGAAACACATTTCTTACAGAAGCTAGATTGGGATATTCCAGACGGAAAGTGGGCATGTGCTGTAATTTGAAAGATCTCACCCTAAACACTAATAGGATGCTATCAGGGAGATGGCTTGACAATGCGTGCATTCAACTAAGAGAGTTACAGTGATGAGTGTATGTAGTTTTAGAACGTTCTCTGACGACAATATCAAAACTCATGTTTCCAGGCAAAATCCCGTGTCACAGGAAATAACAGTAATTCTCCGGTAAAGCACAGAAGAAACATATCTGTGAAAGTGCTATGGTGTGTCTTCGTTCAACTAAGAGAGTTGAAACTTTGTTTAGATTCAGCAGTTTAGAAACACATTTCTACGGAAGCTAGATTGGGATATTCCAGACGGAAGGTGGGAGTGTGCTGTTATGGGAAAGATCTCACCTTAAACAATAATAGGAAGTTATCACGGAGATGGCTTGACAATATGTGCATTCAACTTAGAGAGTTACACTGATGAGTGTATGTAGCAGTTTGAGAAAGTTTTGTGACGAGAATATCTAAACTCATGTTTCCAAGAAAAATCCCATGTCCTACGAAATAGTAGTAACACTGCTGGTAAAGCACAGAAGAAACGTATCTGTAAAACTGATATGGTGTGTGTTCGTTCAACTAAGAGAGTTGAAACTTTGTTTAGATTCAGCAGCTTAGAAACACGTTACTTAGAGAAGCTAGATTGGGATATTCCAGACGGAAAGTGCGCGTGTGCTGCAGTGGGAAAAATCTCACCTGAAACACTAGCAGGAAGCTGTCACGGAGATTTCTTGAGAATGTGTGCATTAACGTAGAGAGTTACACTGATGTGTGCATGTAGCAGTTTGAGAAAGTTTTCTGACGAGAATATCTAAACTGATGTTTCCAAGAAAATCCCGTGTCATATGAAATAGCAGAAGACTGCCTTTAAAGGACAGAAGAAACATATCTGTGAAACTGATGTGTTGTGTTTTCTTTCAACTAACGGAGTTGAAACTTTGTTTAGATTCAGCAGCTTAGAAACACATTTCCTACAGAAGATAGATTGGGATATTCCAGAGGGAAAGTGGGCATGTACTGTAATTTGAATGATCTCACCTTAAACACTAAGAGGAAGCTATTACGTGGATGGCTTGAAAATGTGTGCCTTAACTTAGAGAGTTACACTGATGTGTGTTTGTAGCAGTTTGAGAAGGTTTTCTGACGAGAATATCCAAACTGATGTTTCCCAGAAAAATCCGGTGTCATGGGAAATAGCAGTAAGACTTCCGGTAAAACACAGAAGAAACATATCTGTGAAACTGACATGGTGTGTGTTCTTCCAACTAAGGGAGTTGAAACTTTCTTCAGATTCAGCAGTTTAGAAACACAATCCTTACAGAATCTTGATTGGGATATTGCAGACGGAAAGTGGGCATGTGCTGTAATGGGAAAGGTCTCACCTTAAACACTAATAGGAAGCTGTCACGGAGATAGCTTGACAATGTCTGCATTCAACTTAGAGATTTACACTGATGTGTGTATGTAGCAGTTTCAAAACGTTTTCTGACGAGAGTATCAAAACAGATGTTTCCAAGCAAAATCCCCTATCATACGAAACAGCAGTCAGACTGCTGGTAAAGCACAGAAGAAAGATATCTTTGAAACTAATATGCTGTGTGTTC
>JAZHEH010003338.1:0-45806 GCA_036589455.1 Ateles fusciceps
CTAATAGTTGACATAATTATTACTACTTATATACGAGTCTTAAAAACATGTTCAACTATGCATAGCTATAATATTTAAATATTAATATAATATTAAAATCCATAAATATAATGATTTTTAATTTATTTTTATGTATTTAAGTTTATTTATTTATTTATTTATTTTTGAGATGAACTCTCGCTCTGTCACCCAGGCTGGAGTGCAGAGGCAGGATTTCTGCTCACTGAGACTTCCACCTCCCAGGTTCAAGTGATTCTCCTGCCTCAGACTCCCGAGTAGCTGAGATTACAGGCGTGCATCACCTTGCCTGGCTGGTTTTTTTGTATTTTTATTAGAGATGGGATTTCACCATGTTGGTCAGGCTGATCTTGACCTCCTGACTTCAAATGATCCACCCACCTCAGACTCTCAGTGTGCTGGGATTACAGGCGTGAGCTACCATGCCAGGTCGTGAACTTACATTTTCAAGTTAAAAGTACCTCTTGTTTCTTTCCATCTGCATTGCTTCTGTTCCTCCTTTCCTTCTCTGTCCTTCACATTCCACATTAAACCCATTATTAAAGTAATGGCTAATAATAAGTTTAAGAAATAGGTCTAATGTTGAATATAATATATCAATCCATTAGCAAATCAAAATTCAAAAGCCTTTAATCAATATTTATAAAGTTGTGTATTGTTAGATATATTGTATCTACTTTAGTTAATTGGGGAAGAAGGTTGATGGTAGAAGGTAGAAGGGAAGGGAAGGATTACCAGGAGGCAGCTTGAAAACTGTTTTTGCTTGGAGATATGCGTGTGTGAATGTGTACATTCACATACAGCTCTCAAAGGTTAATGGATTTGAAAGTGTACCTCATTTATATCAAAAATATTTTAAGCAGCTTGTAGAATATAGATTGATCTGGCAAATTATCAGCCCAATAAGACTAAGCTGTCCTTGTAAACACATGCAAACAGTTACTCATCACCGTATCAAATATATCCCAACCTTGCCAGACATTCGTTTTGTGGTCAACAAAAAAATGGAAGTTAAGCATGGAAGTCTGAGAAGCTTTCAGGACTTGATAAGAAAGGTCTTTTAAAATAGTTCTCCAGAGAGGCCTTCACTGGAACTGGGATGATAATATCAACTTATTGTATGACTCTGTCTCCAAAATACCATCAGGGATAATTATTCATTGTGCACATTTACCTTTCAGCGGCAAATAAATAAAAAAAGGTGTATGAATAAAAAAGAAAAGAAAAAGAAATGCAGCCTTGCTGATTTACTTTGTATTTCTGGCCTCCAGAACTATAAGATAATACACTTGTGTTGTTTTAAGTAACTAAGTTTGTGGCAATTTCTTACAGCAGTCATAGAAAAAAAAAAACTTAAAATTTAATTTTGGTTACTTTCTGTAGACATGACTTTAGAAAACTCATTACCACTCAGCAGAAATTATTCTATAACACATATTTTCATGTACTCTAAAATACAATTGTCTTTCAGAGATTTCATTTAAAAAAGCATTAAAAGATTAAAGTGGGGGAAAAGCATAATTTTTATGAATAGAATTTTGAATATTAACTTCAACATATAAATTCTCCTCAAAATAATTCATTGATTTAGTGTAATATTTATTTTTAAAGACAATAAATGTCCTGGGGAAAAAGTATAAAGTGATAGCAAGAAATTCTAGGCTCTGTTGGATTTAAAAGTTTATTATAAATCTACATTAATTAAAAAAAAATCTGTGGAAGTGAAAACATAAATAAGGTAATGTAAGATTTATACAATTTACAATTAGACCTAATTATATCTTTAAAAACAAGATAAGTTTTCATCAATGGACAAAGGACTGACTATCCTGTAATTGGTAGGGTGACTACTGGCTGAAAATTTGGAGAAAATCCTTAAACTTCCACTCTTATCTCATCAAAAGCATAAAAATAAATTTAAGTTGATTCAACAGGTGATTGTAAGGAAAAAAGAAAACTAAGTCAGAAAAGCCCAGAATATAATGCCGATTATTTCCAGGAGAACATTTCATTTATTAAATATTTGGGGAATTACATATTCCTTTAGATAGTCTGGAGAAATCACAGTGACATACAAAATTTTAAAAATGGGCATCAATGACCTAGAAATTCCACAAATATGAATTTCTGCATGGAAGTTATTGAACAAGTGATCAAAAGTGCAAGTGCAAAGTTATTTATTGAAGCATTACTTAGAGAAGAAAGAGAACTGATTAAATATAACATGGAATATAAAATATGTAGTAGAAAAATGTGTATCAGTTGAAATTATTAAATATATATATGCATATGTCAATGACACAGAGATATAACATCCTGATGTATAACGAATGTTTAAAAAGTGAGAAATGATGGCAATATAGAGTTTTTGAAGATACGAAAATAGTCTGAATTTAAATTTTGATGATGGTTGCATAAGTTTGTGAATATATAAAATAACCTTAAATTGTACAACTTAAAAGGGTTACTTTTATGGTCTATGAAGTATATCTCAATACAGATATTTTAAAATGTAGATATATCATTACTCAAATGTGGTGTGTATATGTGTTTATGTATATATGCAGTTGGTAAGATTAATGTGATTGTTTTTGTTAACCTTTATCTGCTTTTAAAATAATCATCATTCCGATTATCAAAATGATTTTAATTAAAAATACCTTCTAATATTAAAATACTTGTGTTCTGAAAATTTAACACTTTTTAATAATTTTACACTATTATATGCTGCACAAAAAGATAACTTCAAGGTGAGCACAAATTAAATGTTAAACTAAAGGATTGTATTGTTAGAAATAACGTTTTAAAATAATTATTTGAAATGTGTTTTATCAGTTTTATGAGTCTACCAGATTCATCAAAGAACATTGACTTTTATGTTTATATACTTCTTGATTATATTTTTCCTCTCTTTGGTGACTTTTTGCATAAATTATTACAAAAATTAATGCACAATGTTAAAAATTGTGCATTAATTTTTGTAATAGTTGTGCATTAATACAATATTCTAAATTACTATTTTCTATTACATATTATTGTACTTATGTTGGTGGCAGGCATAGAGATACTGAATCCTCATATTAAGAGACATTTAACCTTCAATTTTGATTCCATACGTATTTCAGTGCAGATAACAGCCTAGAGATTGAGGTTATTTTATTTCTAAAGATGCATGCTTTTCAATTTCGTTTTATGAAAAACATACATAGGAGCTGAAAGAGCTCTGAAATAATCATAGTGGAAAACATTATGAAATAATTCCATGACCAAACTAAAAATGCTCCTGAGAGAAAAAGAAAATCATTCTACGTAAGTACTTTTTCCAGTTACAGAGAAAGGGTATATGAAATTATTCTATTAATTTCAGTAAAAATAATGCCCAATTTACCTCTTCTTAGAATTAAAAGCAGTCTCTGCATAATAGCATTCTTTAGGAAACTGTTTGGGAAATTTGAAAAGAAAAGCTGTTTGTGTGTTGGGGGGGGGGCTACTTTTTACGTTAAACGTTTTACATAAGCATTTTAACATTTTCCTTTTTAATGTTTATTCTTTGACTATTTTCTCCATAAATAGAAGTGGCACCAGAAATAATGTGTTAAGAATTTCTGAAAGTGCAAAAAATAGGATTTCCAATATAAAGAAATTAGAAGGCATACATTAAAAAATGAGAAAATTTATAACTTAAGCAAACTGAAGTTTAATTATCTTTCTATCTAATATTTTCTTTTCTTAGTTTTATCTTTTTTAAACTTTTATTTTAGGTTTGGGGGTACATGTGAAGGTTTGTTACATAGGTGAAGTCGTATCAACCAGGTTTGTTGTACAGATTATTTCATAACCCAAGTATTAAGCCCAGCACAAAATAGTACCTTTTCTACTCCTCTCCTTCCTCCCACCCTCCACCCCACTTGACACTCCTCCACCCCAACAGAGCCCAGCCTCTATTGTTCCATTCTTTGTGTTCATGAGCTTTCATCTTTAACTCCCACTTATGAGTGAAAACATGCAATATTTGGTTTCTTTCTAATGTTTTCTTTGCTAGATGAGGCATTTGAGCAGTAGAGAAACTCATTTTTGGAAGTGAACTTACATTGAGGGTGAACATATGACACTAGTACTTAATAGTAGAATTTGACTTCTAGTGTGAATCAAAATTCCAGAAGAACGTGAAGATTATAACCTATAAAATAGCATAGACTTTCATGTTTTCTACCTGGTGTGTGTGTGAGAGAGGGTATATAATGTTCTCAATGGATAAAGGGAATAATTAGTATTCCTGCTTTTTCACAAAACCCTAAATAGAAATTTAATAAGACCAATATGTGTGATCAGTTATTAATATGATATACTGACATGACATTATTTTCAGTAATTGGTTAATTTTCTATATACATTTGATATTTTACAGAATCCACTAACTGGTTCTGTCTATCCAGATGGAAAATAAAACCTCCAATATTTTTGCCACCACACCATTAAACTTTCCTTATTTTTAACTATCTTGGATAGAGTCCATGTCTGCTTGATGCAATTAATGTCCTAATCAAAAAGTAACAGGACTCGAGCCCATTTATTCAGTGACAAATATAGACTCATGAGCTTATAGTGTATAAATAAAATGGTTTACCAAAGCATGCATGCAACATTACAGAAATGCAATACTATTAGCATATTACATCTTCAATTTTTTGATATAAGATCAAACATAACTACAAGAAATCTAGCAGAAACCATTACAATTGAGCATATAAAAGCTTTCTTCAGACAAAAGATTTACATAATATAAGTAGAAAGTTAAAAAGTGGTTTTCACTAAAAAGTAAATGCCATTGGTCAATGTAACATAACATGTCTCAGTGAAATTATTTTCATATTAATATTAAAAATAAATCAATCCATGTGTAATTACTTTGTCATTCCTACTCTGTCTACACATAGATATCAATTTTGCATGTATTATAAATACAGGGGTAACTATTGAATCATATTTAAAGTCATTGCCTGATATACAAAGGATTTTAATAAGTATGGATTATTTAAAAAGAGAAAGAGAAGGAAAGAAAGAGAAAGAGCGACAAAAAGAGGGGAAAGATAGAAACCGAGGCCAGGCGTGGTAGCTCACACCTGTAATCCCAGCACTTTGGGAGGCCAAGGGGAGCGGATTGCCTGAGCTCAGGAGTTGGAGAGCAGCCTAGGCAACATGGTGAAACCCCGTGCCTACTAAAATACAAAAAATTAGCTGGGCATGGCAGCATGCTTGCACTCCAGCCTGGGCGACAGAGTGAGACACCGTCTCAAAAAAAAAAAAAGAAAAAAAAATAGAAGCTGATTGCGTTCTTAAAATTACAACAAAGTAACAATTCTATAATGTTTCATTGGCAATATTAAACTCATATTAGACAAATGTTCCAGACTTTATGTAAAAAAATGGGTTTAACTTTCTACTCATCAACTGATCAGTTGTCTCATTCACTTTGTTTGATATTTTTTCCCTGTGAGAGGGAGTCTTGCTCTCTCTCACCCAGGCTGGAGTGTAGTGGCACCATCTCAGCACACTGCAGGGTCTTCCTCCTGGGTTCAAAAGATTCTCATGCCTCTGCCTCCTGAGTAGCTGATACAGGCGTGTGCCACCACACCTGGCTAATTTGTTTATTTTTTGTTTTTTATTATTTATTTATTTTTTAATAGAGACGAGATTTCACCATGCTGGCCAGGCTAGTCTTGAATTCCTGAACTCAAGTGATCCTCCTGCCTTGACCACCCAAAGTGCTGGGACTACAGGTGTGAGCCACCACGTTAGGCCTGTTGGATATCTTAAGGCAATAAATCAGCAATTCCTAACTTTTTTGGCACCAGGGACCAGTTTTGTGGAAGAAAATTTTCCACAGATGCGGTGTGGAGCATCATAACCCCTTAAGGAGCACACAACCTACGTCTCTCACGTGCGCAGTTCACAATAGGGTTCACATTTCTATGAGAATCTAACGCCCGGGCTGATCCGACAGGAGTTGGAGCTCAAGCGGTAATGCTCATTAGCCCACTGCTCACCACCTGCTGTGCCCTTTGGCTTCTAACAGGCCACGGACAGATCTAAGGGCAAGGGGCTGCTGAAATAAATTATTTCCAGACATTTTAGTGGATTATGTCTTTATGTATTTTTACTAACATAAACATTTAGTAATTAACCATAAGGGACTCTTTCCATCACTTTCTTAAGACAGGCTGAAAAGACTGACAAGGCTAGAAACAGAAAGCAAAACCCATAAATCAGTATTTAGCAATATAATTTTGTTGCTGAAAATTTAAGTTACCAAATAATATAAACAGTGGCTGAATCTGTCTGTGCATCTGTTCATGTTAGACACACACACACACACACACACACTGTACCCAAGTATGTGCTAATTATTTGAATGTCATGACAGAATTAAAAGACAGTAATTACTCTTAAAAAGCCATTTAGAATGAAATCAATACGAAAGGAATATATAATGTAGTTAGCAAAATATAGATACACATTCACTATGTTCTGTATTGTGTCTGTCCCAGCACTTTGGGAGGCGGAGGAGGGCGGATCACGAAGTGAAGAGATCAGACCATCCTGGCCAACATGGTGAAACCGCATCTCTACTAAAAATATAAAAATTAGCGGGGTGTGGTGGCGTGCACCTGTAGTCCCAGCTACCCGGGAGGCTGAGGCAGGAGAATTGCTTGAACCCGGGGGGGAGGTTGCAGTGAGCCGAGATCGCGCCACCGCACTCCAGCCTGGAGCCTGGTGACAGAGCAAGACTCTGTCTCAAAAAAAAAAAAAAAAAAAGTTAAGTTAGATGCTTGTATACATTGATTCCATCCTGAGAAGTTGAAACTTTTAAAAAATTTGAAACCATCAAAGATTTTTCAGCAGTGAATTCAATTTTGTATGATCTTACTATGCAATAGTTTAGACATATATGCCTATTACTCCAGTCAGAGGTTGCATTCCATGAAATCCAGAAGTGGGTTTAATGTTTCATTATATATATGTTACCTAGTAAAATAACTAATAGATAGCAGACATTAATCCAGATCAATATTAATAATACATTTTAAGAAAACTGTCCCCTTATTTACGGGATGACACTCCATTAACCATATTAATACTTTATAACCCACTCATCACCCCCATCCTTGCTTATGGTTTAGAGATTTGGGGTTAGATTCCTTCCTAAAGCTAGACCTGTCAGGATTATTCTTTCAGAAAAATTTTAATTAGGATTTCAGATTGAGTTTGTGCTTTATGGAGGCATCAGGGATGTTTTAAAAAAGAAAAACCTGAGGTGTTATGAGACAGTCATATTCCTCTATGAATTTAAGAAGGCAGAACAAGCAAGTCTGTAGGGACAGACACAGAAAGTAGATGATGAGAAAGAAATTTCTAGTTCCTAATTCCAGTATCTTCCTGGGGTCTGGCTATACTGGAGAGTGAGAAGTCTGAAAGTAACATACACATTTTTATATTCACTTCTTCCTTTGGCACAACTACTTAAGATGGTTCACATTGCTTGCAAAGAAGAGATAAACTCTAACTAAGAAAATATTGTTCAACCGAAGAATGAAGATTGTGACTTAGGTACAACAATCTAGTGGCAAAATGTAGTTGCAGGTTGGAGGGGAAGATACACAAGACAAGTCTAATTAAAATCAGGTAGAAAACCAATGAATTTCTATGGTGAAATTATTGTATGTTCTTGTAGCTCTGCCTTCCATTGAAGTCTGTGCCTGTACTTAATTTCAGTATGGCAATTGTCAGTATTTCCTTAAATTACTTTTAATAATAAATAATACAAAATAATTTTAGATCAAACAAAACAACTAAGATTTGATTCCCTCTTTCTATTTCTCAGAAGCTGTTCAACTTTGGGAAATCATTTAAGTAGTCTAGATTTTATGTTCCCTAAATCTAATAGAGGAAATTGCTTAAAATAATATGAGTGGCTTAGAAGAAAAAGTTAATAGTGATTAGGTAGAATAAAGCCAAAGCTAATTACAGTTGCCTCTTGAACAACACAGACCTGAATTGTGCAGCTACACTTTTAGTGGATTGTTTTCAAGCAAACATGCATAGAAAGTATAGTATTTCCAGGATGCAAAATCCACAAATACAGTGGCCAACTTTTCCTGTAACCAGTTCCACAAGGCTAACTGCCAGACTTGAGTATGTGTGGATTTTGTTACATGCAGATGTCCTGGAACCATTCCCCATTTTATACTGAGGGATGACTATACTAATGTGATCATTTTGGATAATTATTTATTAACTTTTTAAATTATTTGTTTGTTTTTTTCAGGAAGTTTTTGGTTTATAGAAAAATTGAATAGAAAGTAGGGTGTCCATATTATCTTTCCTTCCTGCATGTTCCCCTGTAATGTACAGCTTGCTTTTCTGTTACATTTGTTATAAGTGATGAATCAACAGTGATACATTATTATTTAGTAAAATTCAAAGTTTACATTACAGTTCACTCTTTTTGTAGTACAGTTCTGTTACCAAATAGCAGGGGTGTAGTCTAGGATCTGTTGCTCACAGCACAAAAAGCCAATCACTGAGATAACAAGTATTACCAGGGAAGAAGGATTTATTCCTGTGCTATAGCTGAGGAGAACAGGGGGATCAGTCTCAAATCTGTCTACCCAAGGGACCAAAATTGTGGAGTTTATATAGTAAGGCAAATTGAGAAAAATTAGGGATGAGTAAGGAGTAATCATGATAGATGAAGGGTCTGGCATCTTGTTGTCCAGATGTAGTGGTCTGAGTTTCAGTTCCTTGTCTGAGGGTTGGTTTCAGAAGAAGGAACTCAGAGTAGACAAATACAAATTTCAAATTTAAAGAAAGAGGGTCGATTTTGATGTTTATTAAAAAAACTTGTAAATATCAGTTCTATGAAACAATTGGGCTAGTTTTAGTTCTGTGGTTTTTGAAACTTTTTAAATAGTAACTTCTGCCTAAATATATTCTTAACAGTTCAGATTTTTTTAATATACACTGAATATTTCAATTTGCTTTCTCTTCTAGTATAGGCTGAATTGTTCATATTCGAAAATGTTAATTATGACTGTTAGAAAGCTCTTGGGATGTGTGTATGTGCATATGTAATTATTTTGGTGAAAACACTTTTCATATCTACATTTACTTTATCTCACATAATTTCCATAAATATGATTTTTTCTATGTTTATTTTGTAACCAATAGAAATATTTTGAAAGACAATATTTTAAAATTCCAATGAGAAAAAAAAAAAAAAACATCTTGAGATCTTGAAAAGCAATGATGATAGGTAGCAAATTCTCTGTGGACTCAAATAATCTCTGTCTTTTCAGACCAGATAACGTAACTGTTCAGAACAAAAGCAAAACATAGCAAGAAAATCTCAGGTATTTTTGAATTCAGCTATTTTTTTATCCTGGACTTTCTAATGAATCTTGACATTACACCTCAAAATTCTAAATATTGTTATTGAATCTTTTTTGAGCTACTTAATCTGTTTAAAAGCAGAGACAAATGAGGCCATCAATACTTAAATGATTTCTATTCCTCACAGTGATTTCAAAATGAACCTCAGCTTGCATTTGAAGATCTGAAAAAATAAACAGTTGCCATCATAGACTCAGTGTATCAACAGGGAAAAATGTGTTTTTGCATTTGAGATTTATATGATTATTTGAGATGAAGAACTTATGGTAGTGACAAAGAAGGGGAAAAGCTCAGATTTTGAATAGTGATAATTGTTTTGGGTAATTTCAGTTAACATAGGAGGAAGAAGCAACATGGAAATCAGTTTATCGTAATCAAGAAAAGCCAGTTTCCAAGATATGTTTTAATTTTCAATGCCAAGATAGATCTAAAAATTTTGTGCTATGAAAGTTAGAACTATCCCTCCACCTACATTTCCTAATATCTGACATTGATATACTTTTGGTTTTTCAATTGTAAATTATTAACAATACATTTTTATTTCATGATCTTCTAAGAAAACTTTATGTGAGATAATGCTATTATTATTATATTATCCACATACTTCTAACTTCTCCTCCTACTTTCACTCAATATCTGTGGTCTGCCTTCTATCAATATCTACACTATTGCTTTTATGATTGCCAAGTCATTAATATTCATGCTCTTTCTGACTACCAAGCTTTCTGCACTTTTTCCCTTAGTTGATCCTAGATGTTAAAAAAAAAAAAAAATTAATGGCATTTGTCTTACTGTGATTATGCAATTATTTTCACTTCAAGTGGAGTTCTGGGATTTTATTTTTTCTCTGTGGGTGATGTGTCTCTAGGGCACTTGAAGGAGATTTTTTGTTTAGTATCAAGATTAAACTGATTCTTTTTCTCTCAATTTTCATATGTTCTTAGTTTCTTGTTTGTTTTTTATAATCAAGCTACATTTTAATTAACTTTGGGTTTGAATTGTTAATTTCTTTTAAAATATTTGTTTCTCCTTTTCTATATTTTTATTAAATATAAATGTGTTGTTATTCTTTCAAATGTTTCCATTTAAAAAATCCGTTGTCTCTCCTGACAACTCTGTCTTCCCATCCCTGAAACGTGTTCTCCTGTAGAGCACTGTCATTTTCTAGATCTCATAGAATCTACTGTTTCATTTACTTCTCCTTGCTGAAGATAATCTCAACTAACTTTCTAAGAAAAGGATAAGAAAGACAAAACTACTTTGAGAATGTTTATGTTTGATAATGATCTGATTTTATATTTTTTGATAATTTACTGAGTACATCCTGCTTAGTTACAAATATTACCCCAAAACATTGTGAAGACTTTGCCTCCTTGCCTGCTTTTTAATCTCCGAGAGCACTATACAGAATTTTCTGCTCACTTCGTAGCATGACATTCTTACTTTGAGGATATCTTACTATGTTGAGTATATTTACTAAAGTTGTTTTTTAAAGTTCTCTTTTCTTTGCCAAATTACTATATATTTTTTGTATATATTATATTTTTTCTACTATTGTTATGAATTGGCCTTTTTTTTTTTTTGCATATTACTGACTTGTTTATATTTTTTTGGTCATTGTTTGTCTTTTTATAGTACAGGCCTGAGAACAAAAGTGCTAGGATCTATCCTGTGGTATATTGTAAGTCGGGCCTCTCTGGTAGGTATCTCAGTGTGACAACTGTTACTGTAAGAAGCATGTATTTTGTCAGGACAAATTTCACATTAGAAAATGCTGGCAGACAATGGATTGTCAGGATGAGGTTTCTCCAAAGCCTGCATGCAAGGTTTTTATTTAGTGGAACTAACTCCTATACTAAAAGAATTAACTTTCCCCAGAATAATTATTTCCTGCCCCTACAAATAATTCTTTCTTAGCCAAAGGGGTGTCCTGTATTTTGCTTAAGGGTTATTAATAGACTGCCTATATTTTCAGTTAAATCTCTCTATGTTCAATAAACAGTCACTCAACCTACACTGAATTTTCTATTTATGTAGTATGTAATTATTGGGAGACAACTTTTATCCTCTTCGTTTTTGAAAAATTAACTGCAATTTTATCTGCCAGAAATGCTTTATCCTCATGATTATCTTTGTGCTTTTGGGCTTTTCCTTCGGTTCTTTTAGTTTTATATTTTATACAGGGTTTCAGTGAGATGTACAGTAGGTCTGGGTATGCACTAGCTTGAAATTATTAATTTCAAAATGGCACTATTTAAATAATTACCCATTATGAGATTGATATATTTTGGATTATTTAACACTCCAAAAGAGTTTATAGGAAATTCTGTTATTAGTTTTTTATTCTTGTTTTCTGTTTCTGTTATATTTAAGTAACCTTCCATAAACCCATGTTTTAATTTCTATATCTAAATTATTCTGTATACTGTGAGTGCCTTAAGAACGGAAATCAGGCATTACATCAGCTTTAATTATTTTCTAAGTTATACACTATACTCAGGTGCTACATTAAATGTTGATATAATTAATCAAATTCCAGTATTCAAAACTTTATTGACAGTATTAGAACTGTTTCAGGTGGTTCAACAATAAATAGAGCACATCTTCTGCTGTAGGCATTTAAATAAGTGGATTATAAACAAATTTATGAACACATGTTTATAGACTATAGTTGCAGATATTACATATGCAATATATACATTATAGTTACAACTTATCTAGTCCTACTTGTACTTTTTTTTCAGTTTCTAGCTCTATTTCAACCTTATTTTATTGTCATATGCAAGGGATAATGTGCAGTTCTTCTTAATTTTATCTACAAGTCAGGAGAACCATGTTATATTTTTATTTCAACAGCAATCCCATCTTATGATTTATAATCTTCCAATCCATTTATATCTATAGCATATGGGAAAGAGACGAGATTTTATTTCAACATTTTACTCCGACTATAGGATATCGTTAACTAACACTTTATGTAAGTGTGAGAAGGAAAATTACCTTAAACTTGATATAAATGTTATTTAACCTCTTGCTTGCTGAGTTCCAGAGACCCTAAACTATTGTAAATATTAGTTTCTTCTTCTTTAACTTCACTTTTAAAACAAATGATACATATTTTCATAATACAGTATCTTTTGTAGATTTTAATAACTGTATACTAACTTATCACTGCCATAGTATTTGAATATATACTTAGCTTGATAGTAAAATGTTAAACTTTTGTGAAATGTGGTATACAAAGTGATGTCTTCCTGGTTCAGAGCTCTAAGATGGTGTTCAGAAGCCAGTCTAAGAATCACTACCTGCACTACCTGCAACCTTGCGAAGCATTAACTTGCCTTAAACCTTTGAAGAAGGCCAAACTGCCATGACCACAACATCCTGGAAAACAGGTGAATCCATCAGTGCGGCAACTTTTATACAGTTGCCAATGAACTATGAACATGTACTAAGCCTGTTGCCTATACCAAAGATATTTCCTTCAAAACAACTGGTAGGATCACTCTGAGTCCTTTTAAAAATCCCTACTCTCATCTTTCTCTTCAGAACACAATTTGGTCTTTAGTGGAATCTGCTTCCTGAAATGCAATTTATAAAACCCCAATAAACACCTTGTCTTACTGCTTCTCAGTTGATCTTTCACCTCTTCTTGGTTGACTCCTTCAAATCAATTAGATTTAATTTACAATATAGATACGATGAGGCTTTTATTTTCTTGTTACAAAAATTAAAAAGAATTTTGTTATTAGAACAGATGTTTGAAGTAATCTCACAGATGTTTGGATCTTCTAGGAGAGATTTGTTAAAGGTCTCTAGTTCAGATTGTGTGACGTACTGTGAGAATGGATTTTGTGTTGCACTTTAAACCTCCTGCAGCTCATCCTGCATGAAATGTAACATCATGTCTCAGAAAGCAGATTGAGCCTTTATGGTAATTTTTCTCTGTAAAATTAAATGGTGTCTGAAAGTTAACTGAAGAGTAAATGTATGGAATAACACTTAAGCTTAAAAACAATATAATACTGCCAAATTACATTTATTTAATTATATAATTGAAATTAGGTATAAGAGTAAATAATTCTAAAAATTTATTTTAAAAAATTAATGAGCATAATTTTTCTTTCGAAAAATAGGAAAAGTACTCTGTAGTATTTTATTTTTATTTTTCAAATCTTTTTTACAAGATTATGCATTTTGATAAGTACACATTATCTATTATCAAGTCACCATTCAAACCTAAGATGACACATGCAGATAGATTTGGTTTTATTATTAAAAGAAAACATTTGTGGTGAGATACTGAAGTTATATTTCTTAAATTCTTAATTGCGATATGTATTTATATGTTTTGAAACTACTGTCTGAAGGAGGACAAAACAACCTTTTCTGAGGCTGTTAAGGATGTGGATTCAAGGTCAGACAAAGCTTTCAATACTTAAGAATAAACCAAAGCTGGAGACTCAGGCTTTTAAGAGTCATTAAGTATTTAACAGTTATTAGCCAAAAGCCTCTGGCAATTTTGTTTGCTACAAAGAACTTTTGCTTTCGTGGCTCCATACAAAAACAGCTTAGAAGTTTTGGTTGACTTATTAGGGCGACTTTGGTTTATTTAGAAAAAAAAATGGTAACACAATGTCTGTATCTAGGTTATTGTTTGCATTTATTTGATGATACAATTATAGCTTTAAGCAGTGGAAAATATGCAAATAAATACAGTTAAAGGACATAGTATAGGGTAGAAATTGTTCATCATATTGTTTTCTCATGTGGCTCATTACTACGTTATAAATTTGATGTTAAAATAAAAGTGTATATTTTACATCTGCTTCTGAAACAAAAGTTGGTCTGTGAGGTTAACACCAAATATGAGCAACCACTGGAATAACCATACACTTATTGTGAATCACAAAGTATACAACAGTATATAAAAGTATCTCTAACAAAGTGAATGCTTGCTCAATTGAACGGCTCCACTTACTTGGAAATCTTTATCAAAATGGAAAATGACCAGATAAAGAAACAATTTTCTCTTGTTCAAAATGTTGTATTCTGGAAAAGGTTTATTAACCTTTGGGAGGACACTAGTGTCTTTTGGGAATTTTGCATGTTAACCAGTCATCTTCTGGGAATGATGACCTAAATATCGACATGAATAAAATTCATGTGTCAATAAAAATCTAGTTGTATCTTGGATCACATACATATAACACTATGCTTAAATAATAGCCTAATAATTGACTTCAGATTAAAGTTTCATTCTTACAATATCACCTATGTGATACTTTTTGGCATTTAAATTTCTGCTTGTTAAGCTTGACAGATGTAACTTTATTATATATTATGTTAATATATATAATTATATATAATTATAATATATATAATATATATTAATGTATATAATTGTATTATATGAATACATATAATAATACAATAAAAATGAGATAGTATGTTAATATATTAATATATTATACATATATAATATAGTTTTATATAAAATTATATATTTTAATTAAAGTATATCAACTTTTTTCTTACTCTAATAAAAGAAATAATTTTTTACAACTAGATATAAAAACCATACATATCTGTCATTGGTTCTTTTTTTTAACCCATTTATTTTAATTGAACCACACTATTTAAAAATATTCCTTGACACTGAGAATTTCAAATTTTCTTTGAACTGAATTATTTTAATAAATAATAAAATACACAATTTTAAAAAATACTGACATTATTTCTTCACTAAAAATTATGAGCACAAAACAATATAAACTAAGTAGTTCAAACTCATATTTACAAAACTATTTGTTAAAAGGATGACTATTCTAGGCTAATTAATGTAAATATCATTAATGATTAAACCATGTTATTCCTTAGAGCAAATGGTGCCACAAACTAGTCTGAACAGTTTTTCCATTTTTTTTGTTTTTGTTTTTTTTGATACCATCATCTTTGGTAATATGAGCCTACAACAGTAAGTCTGAACTGTAGTCAAAATAGTGCTTTATTGATGGAAGTTCATTATGTACCCTACATCCACATTAAAGGAAGACAGATAGGCGGCATTATCAAAAGTAGAGAGAGGCTTTTTTCCCTTATTGCTGACATTGGTACTATACAAATGATAAAGTAAAAGTGCCTTGTGTCCTTTGGTCTCTCTCTTTCAAAATTAAAAAAAATGCATAGGACATCACAGAACCTACTGGGCTAGAGTGAGGCCCATTTTCTTTTTCAGGGTGTGAGTACCTGAAAGTTTGGCATACGGCAGGAATTTAACATGTGATTCAAGAAGTTAAGAGTAGGCAGATTTATTTAGAAATTTAAAATACAATGCATCTGAAAATGAACTAATTATGTATATCCCAAATTCCGCTGTCTTTTGAGTCATAGCTCAAATGCTCTGGAATCTCTACTTGAAAGAATTTTTTTTATTTCTTCCAACAGATACAAACTCTGTGGACCTACCAAAGAAAATCTGAACTGAACAGTCCTTAAGTGAAAACAAAAAAACACAAAAAAAACAAGAACCAATAAACCTCAAAAACTCCTGCAATAGAAGAAAGAGACATCAGTATAGATCTGGCTCAATTCTGAATACCACATGAAAAAGTGGTGATTTGTAGCCAAGAAACACGGAGGGATCAAGTAGTTAATGGAAAATTACTGAAAGAAACTTGAAGGGTAAAGGGGGGATTCCTGGTTAAGCTGACCTGACAAGATTTTTGCTGAAGGCAGGCTAGGATGATGAAATATCATCTTGTTGATAATGGGGTATGAGAGATTTGATTTGATATGGGGATTAATCAGGTATTGAGGGTGATAATTCTGGCTAAACCAACTAAGCAGTTTTTTTTGCTAAAACTGAGGGATACAAAGACAAACATGGAAGTCCAAAGGTCAGGCCTACTTGATCAGAGGATTCAAAGAAAACTGACTGAAGTTTGGTCAAAGAGAGGACGTTTGTCATACCCAGGATGCTTATTATTAATAATGCTCTTATAGTACTGATCTCAATTACTTTATTATATGACTCCTTTCTTCATCACGGTGAAAGATTACTGTAGATCAGTGGTTCTAAATGGGGGTGATTTTGCTCCCCATTGGATATTTGGCTGTACCTGAAGACATTTTTTTGTTGTCACAACTGGGTGAATGCTACTGATACCTACTGAGTAGAGAAAACAATGTCACTAAACATCCTGCAATGCAAAGGACAGTCCCTCACAAGAAAGAATTATCTATTTCAAAAGGTTAGCAGTGCTGAAGCTGAAAATCCTTGCAGCAGGTCAGGAATTGTGTCCCACTGCCATGTTCCTAAACTTTTGTCTGTGTGTGCTTCATATGAAGAGCACTTTCCAAATTTTATCATCAGTGCATAAAAACGCTAGGCCGTCTGTTAGAGGTAGCTCATGGCTTTTACATACTGATGCATTTTATACAATAACATTGTTTTTTTATCCTAATTTATTTTGTTCTTTTATTATAAAATATGGTAATAAAATATTCTTTATAAAGTATTTTATATATAGATTAGTTTTGATACATGGCATAGGTTACAATAGAGGGGACTCCAAATGTAGAGGCTTTAGCAAGGTAGACATTTCTTTCTTTCTCATTAAAAAGTTCAAAAGCAAGAGATTCTGGAAATAGGATGACTTCACATCATCAATATCAGTTTTCTTAAATCTAAAGTAGTGTCTCTAGACTTCTTCGTTTCCAGTCAGCTGTCAGGGAAAATAGGTGGTGAGTATATATACATTTCCAATGGAAAACATCTTCTAATGCCTATTGGTAGAGTCTAGGACCAATTGATCATACTAAGGCTGGGAAACGTTTTCTCTTGGTGGAAGACTCTGCAGAGCTAAAGTACAGGCATTCTACAGTACTTATGAAAAATGGGGAATGGATATAGGTCAGAACTAGCAATCTCTGATGAGTGAAGTAAGGTAAGGTTTGAAAAATATGGAAAGAAAATAATTACTCAGTTTTCAGAGTAGTGACTTCCAGTTTTCTAACGCTATTTTAACAAAATATGATAGTATTATATACAGACATTGTTTATATTTTATTATGAATATCCTTTTATGTAAGTGAATGTTCTTCAAAAATAAAGAGCTTTGATTACTACAAAGTGTTTCATTATAAATTTATGACATTATTTCTTAAGCATTATAGGCATTTTAATAATTTGTTATGATTCATTGACGCAAAAATTACTAATGAACGTCTTACACAGATATAGGTACATCTCTATCATTATTTCCTTAAGGGTGTTTCCTAAAAATGAAATTTGCAGATTAAATGTTATGAGTAAATATTTTGTAAAAATCTAAGACACATTGGTAAGTTGTGTTTCACAATGGTTGTAGCAATTTATACCCCATCAACATGTGAGGCTGTATATTTGACTCAATCTTTGCCATCAGTTATACTACTGCAAAACTATAATCACTGATATTGTTTTTTCTTCTGTGAATAGAAAATTAAAATGTAAGATTCCATTTTGCTATGCCAAATAAAGCTTAAAGCTAAGTTGTGTAATAAACTGGCTTTCATTTTTTTTTTCCCTTAGTGTTGCTCCGTCACCAGGCTGGAGTGCAGTGACGTGCTCTAGGCTCACTGCAACCTCCAACTCCCTGGTTCAAGCAATTCTTCTGCCTCAGCCTCCTGAGTATCTGGGATTACAGGCACGTGCCAACACAACCAGCTAATTCTTGTATTTTTAGTAGACACAGGGTTTCACCATGTTGGCCAGGATGGTCTCAATCTCCTGACCTCATGATCCACTCCAATGGGCCTCCCAAAGTTCTGAGATTACAAATGTGAGCCACCACACCTGGCCCTGCCTTTCCTTTTGTTTCTAGGAAGATAGCTAAGAGATTAAATATCTTCACAGGTAGCTACTCTATGTTCATCATGTCTTATACAAAAGGCAAATTTACTGAGTACAAGATATATAATTGGCTATTCACCTACCTGTTCCTTTCCTCTTACAAAATGTGAATTCAGTAATGTGACCACACCCTCCCTCTTTCCCCCTCCAGCATGCTTCTTTCCTTTAAATATTGAAGTCCTCAAAAATTCTCTTTGGATAAAGGCACAGATCTGTCTCCAAGGCACATCCTTACCATGGCAATAAAATTCTAAATTGATTGAGACCTGTCTCAGAGACTTTCTGGTTTCTAAATTGGTGACCACAAAGGGACTTTGAGTGGAGGTGGCCCTGACCTTTGAGAAATCTCCTATCAGTGCTTGACACCACCTTGAGTTACCTTTATTGCTTAAGCCAACAGGACAATTTTCTGAGGCCTGAGAGCTCCTGCCTCCAGAAAATCCATGATCTCCCCAAATTTATTTGACATCTAAGTTTTATTTTCTGATCAGCTCCTTTTCTGGAGTTTTAGTCATTTCCAATAAGGAAGGTGCATTTTTCTGCTTCTGCAATGATGGACAGAGCAGAGAACTCCTTTCTGTAGTTTCAGCTCACTTCCAACAGGGGAGTTTGAGAATCTTCCTGTTTCTAACATGGCGCAGAGCAGTCTTTAGCCGGGCCCCATTCCTAGGTAAGTAGCTGAATTGGGGTTTATTCTTGGAAATTAATGACTAAAAGTTAAGATTAAAAACTAGTTGGTTTTAATTTCAACTTACCATTAATGCATACAGTAATTGTATAAGTTGCGGAATTGTTTGGATCAACTGTTTTTTCATTTGTTTGTTTCTGTTTGGGTTGTTGTTTTTGTTGTTTCAGTCTTTTTCTCATTGGGTTTGACCAATTCTACATGACTTGATCAAATCTGAAGGAAAATTCCAAATTATGGGGGAGCATGTCCCCCTCAATTGGCTAAATTCCTACAGCTAGAGAGAGAGAGAGATATTTTTTTGACACTACCTGAGGGCCTTTATTTAAATAACAAGGCCACCCTCTGCTAACCAAGCCAAACTGACAGAATAATGGCAGTTGTTCCATGCTACAATTCAGCAGCTAAAATTCTGCCTTTTTTCACCATCCCAGCCTGGGTTTGGATCCTAAGTCATGTCCTTTCTGCTTGATATCTGTGTTACTTTTGAAACATCAGCAGTTTGTACCAGCTACAAAATGTTAGTAAGATTTAAAAGAATTTTTGAAGCCCTCAATGGTTAAGTGTCAGTTTAATTACAAAAATATATGTTTATGTACATATGTGTGTGTGTTTATATATACCTATATACATATATATGTGTGTATATGTACGTGTGTGTGTGTGTGTGTGTGTATAAAAAAAACAAGATCCTGGGAGAAAAAATAAGCATAAATATATGCTTTTAAATATATATGTGGTAAATAAATATGATATATGTTAAGTATGTATATGTACATATACACACATACATACATGTGTATATATGTACACGTAAAGATACATAATCCATATATTTAATCATTTAATTAATAAACAAATATACATATCTATATGTAATATGTGTATATGTACATATATATACTTAAAGGAATTTTTGCTTATTTTTCTGTCCTAGGATCTTAGTTTTTGAGAAGTTTTTGTTTCTTGGCAGTCAACTGAATTCTGTTTTATGTGCCCATAAAAAGACTTCAGATGGCAGAGCAACATAAGCTTCTGGCTGTTGCAAGCAGTTGGGGATACAAGCTGCTGAGCTGGGGATACAAGCTGCTGACTGTCAGAGACTATGGATAGATGGATGGATGCAGTTAACCTCAGATGGTGCAGCTTCAGGGAATGATCACCTCCCCCAGGTAACCTCCTTTCCAACTCTCATCCTGCTGAGAGCCACTTTTATCATCCAATAAAATTCTCCACATACACTATCCTTCAGTTCTTTCATGTGACCTGATATTTCTTGGATGTCAGACAAGAAACCAGGTACTGAAAGGGCAGGGGCTTGGACACTGCTCCCACCCGAGAGGAGTGACCAGTTGGTCCCGGCATTCATTCCCTCTTGTTCCTGTACTCACTTGCACGCACCCTCTTGGGAGAAGTGGCCAACAGTGAGTTGAGTGAAACGAGTCACTCTAGTTCCCACCCAGGAAGGGGGTCAGGGTCAAGGGAACAATCCTGTCTCATCTAGGGGCCCATATGGAATAACAGAAAGGGTGAGTTAAAATGTGGAACTGCTGAATTTGTCTCTTTTCCAACACACTGCCACCTCTCTTTCCTTTGGGTAAAAGGAATGTTGGCTCTGTTTTCCTTCATGGAAATTTAGCTAGTCTGAACCAGTGGAGGAATACAGTGATTAAAGAAATCCATTTGCACAGAGCAAGAGGCTCTTCCCTCAGGTCCCTTCCCCACCCACTCCCCCACCCACGCTTAAGCACTTTAAGCTTTCTTTTCTAAGCAAGAGGATTCTCTTCCTACCTCAGCACTCTGCTTATGATAGGGAGGCAACAGAGGAGCAACCCCTGTTGACTGCTAGTCATAAATTTGGCAAAGCCCATCTGGGACTTAAGGTAAATGAATCCATGCATGCCCTGAAATAGCTTTTCCTGTCTCAAACTTAGTTCCAAACTTTAGGTTGAGGGCCTGGAAAGGAAAAGCAGCTCTGAGGGATCCAAAGTCAGGCAACAAGCACAGTGTAAATGGGCAGGCCAACTCCTGCCAATTAAACTCCTGCTTCATGGAAGGCCTCTATGCTGCATGGCATAAATGAGGCACAAGGAACTCAAAGTGATGATTTACTGAGCATGAGAAGAATACATAATTGACTATTCCCCATCCTGGTCCTTTTATCTTGCAAAGTGTGGATTCGGTAATGTGACCACACCCTCTCTTTCTCCTCCAGCTTGCTTTTCCCCTTAAATATTTAAGCCCTCAAAATTATCTTTGGAAAAGGCACAGAACTGTCCCTGGGCATATCCACAACCTTGACAAAATAAACTTCAAAATTGATTGAGACCTGTCTCAGATACTTTTTGGGTTTTTACTTCTTTTTAAATTACACTTTTAAGTTTTAGAGTTAATATTTTAAGTGTCTTTATTGGTTATTACTACTCTTTTCAAAATAATTATTCTTATTTCAGGTATTTTTTTCTCACTGTATGAATAAAAATATTATCTAATTAAAAATGTTATAATTTTATTTATAATAAAAAAAGTCTTAAGGTCAATCAGTATTGCTGTACTGGAGCGAGCATAGAGAATCAACACCAAGACAAAAGTATGCCAAATTGCAGGGTCTTTTATTGCCGGCAGCCACGGAGGACTCCCATCTCTTCAATCCGTGGCCCCGAAAGGAGGGTGTCAAGACCTTTTATGCCTGTAAACCACCTCGGGGGTGAGGGTGAGGGGGTGGGGATGGGGGTGAGGGGCTTCAGACATTCCAAGGGCCAGTGGATTCCGTAAATCACCTCCTGGTCGGAGATGAGGGTGAGGGGCTCCGGACATTCCGATTGTTACTTAAGTGGTTCACAGAAGTCAAGATAAGCGTTAGTTTACACATTGTCTGGGTAGGGTGGAAATTACAGACCTTAGTTACTCATTACAAGTCTCAGAGGCCAAGATGGCGTGGGTTTGGACTGCTTGCCTGTCACATCAGGATTACAGAGAGCAGTTTCAACAGAAAGCCGAGGTATGGTTGAGGTATTCAGTTTTATGGGGCTTTTTACCATGTCACATATACCTTAAAAGCAAGACTGTAATTTTAAACTGGTTGCCACTTCAGTCAATTTTAAATTTTTTTGTTTTTTCCCTAATTTCCAAATATTTTCAGTAAATGAGAGAATATACTTAGCAATTGTTTCTGATTTTACTGCTCTCTCATTAGGGTTTCTCTCTGCAGTCTGCCTCCCTCATTCCACTAATTTACTCAAATTAGTCTAAAATACAGAAAGTTTCAGGGGGAAACCAGGAGTCAAAAAAGAGGGAAGCTAAAATAATTCTGTTTAAGAATTGATGATTCTGAGGTGGTACTAAAATTGTGTTACCAAATCAAAGCAAGAGAAAAGTAGTATCATTTCAGAAACAAATCACTAGAAACCCCATGGATATGCTCAACTTGCTTTCATGAGTTATTAGGTAGGCGGGACTTGAATGCAACAAGATTGCTTCACATATTTTAGAGTAAAAAAAGAAATGTCTTTAAGTCACTATCAGAAAAAAAGATGTTGCAGTTTGAATTAGAGTCATTTATGCTTATTGTTTGTGCCAAATTATTTCTCATACCTAATATATAAGGTGACTTCATTTAATATTTTAGTTGGCTTATAGCACAGTAATACATTCTGTATGTGTATTACAAGTCACGGTAGAGTTCTATTTTCAAAATAAAACCAGTACACAGATTACTATGAATACTATATACAACTCTGCAGTTATTTATACTCATTTATTATTTTTGACACTTTAAGAAGTAATGTTTGCTGGACTGCATGGTAATTTCCTAACAAAATGACCTTTATGGAAACTTTAATGCAAACAAAGTCTGTCCCATGTCAGGCATATTCAGAATAAAAATAGTCAAAATTTATTTAAAATATTAGTTATTTAAAATATTTAAAAATAACATTTAAAAGCAAGTAATTACTTATGATAAAATAAATTTTTATTTAGCTTATTATGAAAGTAATAGTACTCATAGCATATACACTTTGAGTCACTTTTTCCTTTTTTAAGACTTTTTTTAGAGAAGTTTTAGGTTCATAGCAAAATTGAGAGGAAGGTAAAGAGATATCTCATTTAACTCCTGCTTCCACTCATATGTAGCTTCCTTTATTATTAACATCCTCTAAAAGAGTGGCACATTTGTTATAACTGACAACCTACGTTGAAAGACTTTTGTAATTCAAACTCTATAGCTTACATTCAGGATTCACTCTTGGTGTTGTACATTCTATGGGTTTAAACAAATGTGTAATGACATGTGTCTACCATTAGGGTATCATGGGGCGTATTTTCTCTACTCTCTACTTCCTCTGTGTTCAGCCTATTCACCTTCCCTCCTCCGTTAATCCCTGGCAACCACTGGTCTTTTAAAACTCCCTTAAACTCACCGAGAAGAAAACAAACAACCTGATGTAAAAATGGAGGAAAGACCTTAACAGACAGGTAACCAAAGAGGATATACAGATGGGAAATAAGCATATGAAAATATATTTCCTATCATATATCATCAAGAAAATGCAAACTGAAACAACAATGGGACACCACTACATGTCTGTTATAGTGACCAAAATCCATAACACCTCACAACACCAAATGGTGCTGAAGATGTGAGCAACAGAAACTCTCCTTTGTTGCTGCTGGAAATGTAAAATGTTACAGGCATTTTGGAAGAAAGTTTGGCAGTTTCCTATAAAACTAAACATACCATAAAATCTAGCAATTACACTCCTTGATATTTACTCAAAAGAATTGATAACTTATATCCAAACAAGTATGCATATGGATATTTATGGAGGCTTTAGTCATAATTGCTAAAACTTGAAAGGAACTATGATGCCTTTAAGTAGGAGAATGTATAAATAAACTGTGATGTATCCATACAATGGAATACGATTCAGTACTAAAAAGAAATGAGCTATCAATCCATGAAAATACATGGAGAAAACTTAAATGCATTTTACTAAGTGAAGGAATCTGAAAAGACTAAATACTACATGAGTCTAATTATATGACAGGTTTAGAGAGATAAAACTATGGAGACTTTTTTTATGATGAGAAAAAGAAAGTGGCTTTCCAGCATTTACTCATTTGCACTGATATTCTGTAAAATATCATCTTAATATATAATGTGCAGGTTGATTTCTAGATTCTCTATCATCTTTCTTTGATTTATTTATCTATCTTTTGCAATATCTCAACTAGTGTAACATACCAGTGAGTCCTGAAATTATGTTGTGTAATTTCTATAATTTTATTACATTTTTCCAAATAAGTTTTGTTGTATATTTCAGGTCTTTTCTATTCTATATAAAGTTTTAAAATTAGCTTGTCATATTCTATAAAAAGTCCACACAGAATTTTGACGGTGGCTGAATTGCTTCCAGAGATTACATTGAAGTGAATTTACATCATAAAATAGTGAGTCTGTCATGTTTTGTAAGAGACTTAGCACATCTTTTATTAAAAGTATTTCTAAGTGTTTTATGTTTTTGATATTATATATATTTGCTTTTATTAAGAAACACAATTGATTTACACTATATATATTGTTTTATATTATTTCACATTTACAGAAAACTTGCAAGGATTATACTAATAATTCTTCATTCGGATTCACCAGTTCCTTACATTTTCTCCCATATGCTTTATGACACTGATTTTTTTTTTCCAGAACCATTTAAGTGTATTTATGTCTCGCCAATTTAACCTAAAGTTGTGTGTGCATTTTCTTAATACAACAACATTATCTTACATTACCTCTGTGCAGTTATCAAAACTGGGAATTATGTCATAGATAAAATACTCATATCTAACTTTAGTCCATACTCACATGTTGCCAATTGTCTTACTGATGTCCTTAATGGCTCCTTGTTTTCCTAGTTTAGAATAATGCATTGCATTTAATTGCCAATTCTTTTCTGTCTCATTTAATCTAGAAAATAATCTTTTTTTCTTGCCCTTGACATTTAAATAATACAGACAAGTTAATTTGTTGAATGGCTTTTAATTTTGTTTTCTGTGATAATTTCTTATGATTGAATCCAGGTTATAAATTTTTGGCAGAAATACTACAGAAATAATATTGTGTTCTTCTTAGGGTACAATATCAGGAAACACATGATGTTGATTTGTTCCTATATTTGTATTGATACAATTAGATCACTTGTATAAGATTCTGTCTGCCAAATCTCCTCACTGTAAAGTTAATATTATTTTTCTTGGTTAATGTATGATTTATAAGAGATACCTCAAGAATGTAAATATGAAATATTTCAAAACATAAATATTACATACATGAAAGTATATGGTCATGCATCAAATGTTCATTAAGTAGTTTTAGCATCCATAGATCTCTTTCTAACTCCGTTATTCACTCCATCATTACCATTAGACATTACACAGTAGTCAGTAGTTTTACATTCTTTTCTATTTATTTATGCATTTATTAATTTGTAGTCAGAAGGACTCATGGAATCCTATTTTTTCTAATAGATTATATATTGTGATGGTTACAATTTATTTTAATCTCATAATTGCCCCCAAATTTGACCAATAAGAATCCTTCAAGCTGGTTATCATATTATTTTTATATGTCTCTTCATTTCTTGAATGTTTATGTACTTTTTGCTATAACATGATTTCCTTAGCTCACTTTATAGTTTTCCTGACTGAGCTCTGGAATCAACCTTTTCTCTGATTATTTTATTTTAGTAAGATATGGAATTTAAAAATCAAAATATAGGTCTGTTGTACTCATTGCTAATGGTATATGTGTGCTACTAGTTCTTTGCTGTCAAATATAATAGCTACATCAACATGTGGCTATTTTAATTTAAATACAAATCAATTACAAAAAATACTATTCAACATCAGTTTTTCAGTCATACTAGCCACAGTGCTTAATAGTCAAATGTGGCTAGTGATAGTTTGGACAGCAGAGACAGGAAACATTCTGTCATCACAGAAAATTATATTAGATAATTCTATTCTAGACCCACTCAGTGAAAAAGCTAGAAGATATATCCACACACATATATAAACTACACACATATACGGATTGAGCATTCTTACTCCAAAAATTCAAAATCCAAAATCCTCCTAAATCTAAAACTTTTTGAGTGCCAACATTATTCTATAAATAAAAAATTCCACATTTATCACCTTTGGTTTCTGATGGCTCAACATATACAACTTTGCTTCATACACACAATTATTTAACATATTGTATAACATTACCTTGAGACTATAAGATGTATATTCAGTTAAATATATTTTATGTTTAGAATTGGGTCCCACCTATAAGATATCTCATTACACACACACACTTATGTGTGTGTGTGTTTGTGTATATATATATATATATATATATATATGTATGATTTCAGAGTTCTTGCTATTACCTCAATAATATAAATTATGTAAAACTTTCTAATTTTCCCCTTTAAATTTTAATTTATAAATCCAATAGTGAAAATTTTGTCTCCTATTATCATCAACATATTTCCTATTTGTTCAAACATGGATGATACAGAAAATAGTTCAGAATTTCTAATCTGTACTATGGCAAACAGAAAACTGAATAAGAGAAATTCAATTTTTTTTTTTTTTTTTTTTGTTAGTTTTGTGGCAAAATTTGCATACACTGTAGTTCTAGTTCTGGGCATAGTTTCTGGGGTGAGATTGTTCCACCTCAGATCATTGGACATTAGAGTTTCTCATAAGGAATGCACAGCCTAGATCCCTTGCATGCACAGTTCACAGCAGGGTTCCAGCTTCTGTGAAAATCTAATGCTGCAGGTGATCTGAGAGGAGGAGAAGCTCAGGCAGTAATACTCACTCACGGGCTGCTCATCTCCTGCTGTGTGGCCTGGTTTCTAATAGGCCAGGACTGCTACTGGTCTATGGACTTGAGGTTGGGGGACTCCTTCTCTAATGAATCCTTACAAGTCTCAAGCTTATTCCTGAAGTGTGCATATATAGGATAGACCTAAATTACATAGTAAAAGTATTGAAAACTGGATTTAGATGTAAATTACTGTCCAATTCTGAGTTAACCTTGAATAGCACATTCCTTAGACAGATTCAAAGTAGTGTAATAAAAGTGTAATAGAATTACTTAGAAGAAAAGATAGAACATAGAACTTGCACTCTAAAGCCAATCATATTGATTACCTGCTGATTACCCAAAAATTTTCTAGAGAACTGCATAAATACCCACAGTGTATACAACATAATATTCAAATTGTCTAGGATACAATCCAAAATTCCTCAACATACACTAATTTGAGACATGTAGACATTTCTCAAGAAAAAAAATAATCAATAGTTGACAATACTGAGATGATGCATCTGTTTAAATTATCAAAGAGCTTAAAGTAGCTATTATAAATATGTTCCCTGAGGTAAAAGTAAACACATTAAAAGAAATAGCAAGGTAAAAGTTTTCAGCAAAGAAATATAAACTATTAAAGATAAACAAATAAAAATTTTAGGATGAAACAATACAATTTCTGAAATTAAAAATCTGGTTATGCTCAACAGCACAATGGATGTGGCTGAGAGAATAGGCATTGAATTTGAATAAGTCAGTAATAATTATTTAAGTTACAGAAATGAGAAAAAATTGAACAGAACACCAAGGACTCTGAAACAATTATTAAAAACATCTAATATGCATGCCATTGGAGTATATAAGGAACATTAACACCAAACATACTCAAAATAGCTAAAACCTGAAAAAAACACAAACATCCAACAGGACAATGGTTAAATGAACCATATACTACTTATTCAATAGAATCTTCTAACCCATGAAAAAATCACACTGTAAAATGCCAACTAATATTAGAGAATTGTAAATATATTATGTTAAACAATATAAGCCAGAAACAAAAGATTATATTATATATCATTTCATTTATATGAAATAAAATAATAGGCGGTATTAAGTTGCAGAGATAGAACGAACTTGGTTGCCTTTGGGTAGAAGGATCAGTGGTAGAAAGAAAATATTTGGAAATGGAAAAGGGAAACATTACTGGGTGATGAAAGTGTCCTATATTTTTATTACATTGTTGAGTTATATGAGAGTAAGCAATATCGAAGTCATTAAACACTTAAGAGGTATCGTTTTATTGTTTGGTAATTATATACCAACAAAAAATTAAGGAGATAAACTTTTATTTATTTCACCTAGGCAATTAAAATATTATACACTTGTTCAATAATATATGATGATAAGTAGATTTTAGTGTTTATTAGTAGCCAGGTTATATTTTGCTTTGTGAAGAGACAGTTCCCCCATGCTCCACAAATTTTTTATCTGTTATTTTTAATCTTTTTTGTTGATTTGTAGGAGCTTTTTGTATATTCTTGATATAAATACTTCATCAAATGTATATTTTGTAAATACTTTTTCCTATTCCTTTATAGGGTAATCACTTTCTTTTTTTTTTTTTCCAATCTTAACTGTTTATTTACAAGCCCAAATGTTAACCATCCTATGGGACCTTTCCTACCACCTCTTATATTTGAATTTCAAACTCTTTCCTGCCAAATATTTCTTTTATAATCAACAGTACATAGATAACCCTTGAAATTAAAACCTGAAAGAAAACAGTCTGAAACAATTATCTTAGAAGTTCCCATAACAAATCAGCCTTTAATCCTGAATATTATTCTAGGCACTGCTATTTTTATAGGGAATTCCTTTTTTTTTTAAATTGCATTTTAGGTTTTGGGGTACATGTGAAGAACATGCAAGATTGTTGCATAGGTACACACATGGCAGTGTGATTTGCTGCCTTCCTCCCCATCACTGATATCTGGCATTTCTCCCCATGCTATCTCTCCCCAACTCCCCACCCCCTGCTGTCCCTCCCCTATTTCCCCCCGACAGACCCCAGTGTATGATGCTCCCCTCCCTGCGTGCATGTGTTCTCATTGTTCAACACTCGCCTATGAGTGAGAACCTGTGGTGTTTGATTTTCTGTTCTTGTGTCAGTTTGCTGAGAATGATGGTTTCCAGGTTCATCCATGTCCCTACAAAGGACATGAACTCATCGCTTTTTATGGCTGCATAGTATTCCATGGTGTATATGTGCCACATTTTTCCTGTCCAGTCTATCATCGATGGGCATTTGGGTTGGTTCCAGGTCTTTGCTATTGTAAACAGTGCTGCAATGAACATTCGTGTGCATGTGTCCTTATAGTAGAACGATTTTTAATCCTTTGGATATATACCCAGTAACGGGATTGCTGGGTCAAATGGAATTTCTATTTCTAGGTCCTTGAGGAATCACCACACTGTCTGCACAATGGTTGAACTAATTTACACTCCCACCAACAGTGTAAAAGCGTTCCTATTTCTTCAGATCCTCTCCAGCATCTGTTGTCTCCAGATTTTTTAATGATTGTCATTCTAATTGGCATGAGATGGTATCTCAATGTAGTTTTGATTTGCATTTCTCTAATCACCAGTGATGATGAGCATTTTTTCATGTTTGTTGGCCTCAAATATGTCTTCTTTTGTAAAGTGTCTGTTCATATCCTTCGCTTACTTTTGAATGGGCTTGTTTGCTTTTTTCTTGTAAATCTGTTTTAGTTCTTTGTAGATTCTGGATATTAGCCCTTTGTCAGATGAGTAGATTGCAAAAATTTTTTCCCATTCTGTTGGTTGCCAGTTCACTCTAATGACTGTTTCTTTTGCTGTGCAGAAGCTGTGGAGTTTGATAAGGTCCCATTTATCTATTTTGGCTTTTGTTGCCACTGCTTTTGGTGTTTTGGTCATGAAGTCCTTGCCTACGCCTATGTCCTGAATGGTTTTGCCTAGATTTTCTTCTAGGGTTTTTATGGTGTTAGGTCTTATGTTTAAGTCTTTAATCCATCTGGAGTTAATTTTAGTGTAAGGTGTCAGGAAGGGGTGCAGTTTCTGCTTTCTGTACATGGTTAGCCAGTTTCTGCTTTCTGTACATGGCTAGCCAGTTTTTTCAACACCATTTATTAAACAGGGGAATCCTTTCCCCCATTGCTTGTTTTTGTCAGATTTGTCAAAGATCAGATGGTTGTAGATGTGTTGTGTTGCCTCTGAGGACTCTGTTCTGTTCCATTGGTCTATATCTCTGTTTTGGTACCAGTATCATGCTGTTTTGATTACTGTAGCCTTGTAGTATAGTTTGAAGTCCGGTAGTGTGATGCCTCCAGCTTTGTTCTTTTTGCTTAGAATTGACTTGGCTATGTGGGCTCTCTTTTGGTTCCATATGAAGTTTAAGGTGGTTTTTTCTAGTTCTGTGAAGAAGGTCATTGGTAGCTTGATGGGGATAGTGTTGAATCTGTAAATTACTTTGGGAAGTATGGCCATTTTCACGATATTGATTCTTCCTAACCATGAGCATGGAATGTTTCTCCATCTGTTTGTGTCCTCTCTTATTTCATTGAGCAGTGGTTTGTAGTTCTCCTTGAAGAGGTCCTTTACATCCTTTGTTAGTTGTATTCCTAGGTATTTTATTCTCTTTGTAGCAATTGTGAATGGCAGTTGGTTCTTGATTTGGCTCTCTTTAAGTCTGTTATTGGTGTATAGGAATGTTTGTGATTTTTGCACACTGATTTTGTATCCTGAGACTTTGCTGAAGTTGCTTATCAGTTTCAGGAGATTTTGGGCTGAGACAATGGGGTCTTCTAAATATATAATCATGTCATCTGCAAATAGAGACAATTTGACTTCCTCCTTTCCTAATTGAATACACTTTGTTTCTTTTTCTTGCCTGATTTCTCTGGCTAGAACTTCTAATACTATATTGAATAGGAGTGGTGAGAGAGGGCATCCTTGTCTACTGCCAGATTGCAAAGGGAATGCTTCCAGTTTTTGCCCATTCAGTATGATATTTGCTGTTGGTTTGTCATAAATAGCTTTTATTATTTTGAGATACATTCCATCAATACCTAGTTTATTGAGGGTTTTTTAGCATATAGGGCTGTTGAATTCTGTCAAAGGCCTTCTCTGCATCTATTGAGATAATCATGTGGTTTTTGTCTTTGGTTCTGTTTATATGGTAAATTACGTTTATAGAATTGTGTATGTTGAATCAGCCTTGCATCCCTGGGATGAAGCCTACTTGATCATGGTGGATAAGCTTTTTGATGTGCTGTTGCAATTCGTTTTCCAGTATTTTATTGAAGATTTTTGCATCTATGTTCATCATGGATATTGGCCTGAAGTTTTCTTTTCTTGTTGAGTCTCTGCCGGGTATTGGTATCAGGATGATGTTGGTCTCATAAAATGATCTGGGAAGGATTCCCTCTTTTTGGATTGTTTGGAATAGTTTCAGAAGGAATGGTACCAGCTCCTCTTTGTATGTCTGGTAGAATTCGGCTGTGAACCCATCTGGATCTGGGCTTTTTTTGGGTGTTGGCTATTAATTGCTGCCTCAACTTCAGACCTTGTTATCGATCTATTCAGGGTTTCGACTTCTTCCTGGTTTAGGCTTGGGAGGATGCAAGTGTCCAGGAATTTATCCATTTCTTCCAGGTTTACTAGTTTATGTGCATAGAGTTGTTTGTAATAATCTCTGATGATGGTTTTTATTTCTGTGGAATCTGTGGTGATATCCCCTTTATCATTTTTTATTGCATCTATTTGATTCTTCTCTCTTTTCTTTTTATTAATCTGGCTAGTGGTCTATTTTGTTGATCTTTTCGAAAAACCAGCTCCTGGATTTATTGATTTTTTGAAGGGGTTTTTGTGTCTCTCTCTCCTTCAGTTCTGCTCTGATCTTAGTTATTTCTTGTCTTCTGCTAGGTTTTGGGTTATTTTAATCTTGCTCCTCTAGCTCTTTCAATTTTGAGGATAGGGTGTTGATTTTAGATCGATTTTAGAACTGCCTCAGCAATGGCGGCCCACCTCTGTAATGGTGGACTCTCTCTGTAATAGCAGACTGCCTCGGCAATGGCGGGCTTCCTCAGCAATGGCGGACACCCCTTCCCTACAGAGCGGGACCATCTCGGGTTCAGCTGTGCTTGCTGTGAAACTCTCAATCCAGAGCGTTTCAGATTGCTGCTTTTTGTGGGGGTGGGAACGGCCGAGCCAGATCATATGGCTCCCTGCCTCAGACCCCATTTTTTTTCAGGTGAATGGGTAACTCTGTCTCCCAGGCATCCCAGTTGCCGGTTGAAAAGGCACCCGGATTTGTGTGAGATTTTCTGCAGAGACCTACTGCGCTGGCTGAAACAGCCACACTGGGGGCTTGTGGCGCTTTTTTGCTGGGGAATCTCCTGGCCTAGCTCCCTGTTTCAGTCCCCTTTTTTTTTCACTTGAATGGGCAACCTATCTACCACGCATTTCAGTCGCCTGTTGAAAAGGCGCCGGGATCTGTGTGATTTCCTGAGTGGCGATGCCCTGAACTGGCTGAAATAGCCGCACTGGAGATTTGTGGCGCTTTTTCGCCCAGGAATCTCCTGGCCTGGCTCCCTCTTTCAGTTCCCATTTTATCAGTTGAATGGGCGACTGTGTCTCCCAGGCTTTCCAGTCACCTATTGAAAAGGTGCCGGGATCTGTGTAATTTCCCATGCAGCGACCCCCTGTGCCGGCTGAAACAGCCACGCAGAGATTCGTGGCGCTTTTTTGCCCGGGAATCTCCTGGCCTGGCTCCCTGTTTCAGTCCCCTTTTTATCAGTTGAATGGGCAACTCTCTCACAGGAGCTCCAATCACCAGTTAAAACGGCGCACGGACCCATGTATTTTGTGTGGAGACCCGCGGCACCGGGGCGCCGGCCAGAAAACAGTTGCGCGGGCCAAAACAGTGGCACTGGGGACCCTTGGGCTCCTCCATCTGGGAATTTCCTGGTCTGTGGGCAATAAAAATCCGTCTGGAAATGCGGCATCCACTCACCCTCTGCGCTTTCTCTGGGAGCTGCAATCGTGAGCCGTTCCTAATCGGCCATTTTGAATCCTCCTCAGGTAATCATTTTCTTAATGGTGAACTGATGAGCACAAGGCTTTTAGTTTGCTAATCTTTTGTTTTTATTTATAGATGTTGCTTTTTGCTTTGTGTTTCTAAAATCTTTGCCTACTTGAAGATCTCAAATATCTCCTTTGTATTCTTTGAATAGATTTATGATTTTACCTTTTAAATTTGGCCAAATTTAACTTCTAAGTATTTTTTCTATCGTTAGGCCCAGAATTGTGGCTTCTTTTTCATGGATATCCTTTTGTTCCTAAAATATTTTATGAAAACATTATCTCCACATTACATTGATTTAGAGTATATACTGTAGCCTCACTAAATTAAATTATTATTTTTAGAATTTGTTTTGTGATTCTGGTAAAATTTTTATATTAAAAAATCATGGTTTCAGGCCAGGCACAGTGGCTCATGCTTGTAATCCCAGCACTTTGGGAGGCTGAGGAAGGCAGATCACGAGGTCAAAATTTCTAGACCATCCTGGCCAACGTGGAGAAACCCTCTCTCTACTAAAACTACAAAAATTAGCTGGATGTGGAAATGCACACCTGTAGTCCCAGATACTCATGAGACTAAGGCAGGAGAATCACTTGAACCTGGGAGGCAGAGGTTGCAGTGAGCTGAGATTCAAATTCAAACCTCATGATAATATGAAAGATTGAATAAATTATTAAATTTCTATTCCTTTCTTGAATGCTGATTTCTTTGTTTTATATCACACTTAATCACAGTGTATTATATATTTTTCATATTGCTTACTTAGATTTGCTAATATTTTGTAAAGAATTTATGCTTTAATGTTCATGAGATTTTTGATCTGTGATTTCATATAATATCACTGTCAAGTTTTATTAAGATGATTAATTTGGCCATGGAATGAGATGCTTTCTTTAATTATCTAGAATAATTTTATAAAAATTGGTACTTTTTAATGTTCATGTGATCGACAGATAATAATTATGTGAGCCTTTAGTTTTCTGTGTGGAATGCTGTCTCATAATTAATTTGTTTTAGATATAGGATTTTTCTGCCTTTCTAGTCTATCTTCTGTGTGATTTAGTAAATGGTGTTTTTGAAGTAATTTGTCTATTTAAAGTTAGTTGTTGAATTTATTGGTATAACGCTGTCCATAATATCGTACAGTTAACCTTCTTTTTTTTTTTTTTTTGAGACGGAGTTTCACTGTTGTTGCCCAGGCTGGAGTGCAATGGCGTGATCTCGGCTCACCGCAACCTCCGCCTCCTGGGTTCAAGCAATTCTCCTGCCTCAGCCTCCTGAGTAGCTGGGATTACAGGCGGCGTGCGCCAGCATGCCCAGCTAACTTTTTGTATTTTTAGTAGAGATGGGGTTTCACCATGTTGACCAGGATGGTCTCGATCTCTTGACCTCGTGATCCACCCACCTCAGCCTCCCAAAGTGCTGGGATTACAGGCGTGAGCCAGTGTGCCCGGCTCATTTATCCCTCTTAATGTGCAGTGGAATCCTCTCTTTATTCATGATGTTGACAACTTGCATTTTCTTTTTCCTTATTTATCCTCATTAGCTGTTTAAGTATTTTAATGATTATTTTGGAGGAAAATGTTGGGTTTTGTTAGTTTCCTCTATAATTGGCTTTTTAAAAAACTTCAGTGATTGCTGCTTTTATCTTTACTATTTTCTATATTAAACTTATTTTGGTTTTAATTTGTTTGTCTTCCTGTAGCTTCTCATGATAGAATCTGGGTCAAGTGTGAGTCTTACCAATTGGTTGCGTTTTCCCCCTTCCTTTTGGGCCATATTTTCTTGCTTGTTTCATATATTTTGTAGTTTTCCTTATTACATTAAAGACATAATGAAGAAAAGAACAGTGGAGTCTGAAGTAATATTCCACATAGTGTAAGGCCTTTTGTTTTGGGGATTATTGGCCTAAACAAAAGGCCGGCTGATTTGGAGGCCGGCCTGCATCTTTCCTCATGTTGAATTGATCTCTGGTTAAACCAACTCGCAGCCAACTCCTTTGATTTTGACAGAGTTTAAGCTGGAAGGTGGTTGGGCAGTATTTCCATGAGTTTTTGCTTTGCAGTTAGCTTCAACTCTGAAGAGCCTAGGAATTCAAACCCCATGATAATATAAAAGATTGAATAGATTGTTAAATTTCTATTCCTTTCTTGAATGATAATTGATTTGTAAAGTTTGGAGCTGGAGACAGTGAAAAATTGAGATGTTTGTTACAGGTTTTTTTTTTTGTTTGTTTTGTTTTGTTTTACATTCAGAGCTCTATTCAATTTTAATCTGCCCTAACTGTCCACACTGTTACTAGAATTTCCTGATTTCTCCTCACCCATACAAAAGCCATTTTTCTGTTGCAGAAACACTCCTCAAACTATCTACATCCTGGATATGATTTACCCTAGCTTTTGCTAATGTGACTACCCAGTTAACTAGAAAGCTTTGAATTCTTCTTAAATTCAACTCATTAAGCCTTATTGCATCCACCAGTTTCAGTAGTTTTATAGAAAAAATATATGGAATGGTTTTCTTGTTTGCTTATCCATAGTAGCAAAGCAATTTCAAATCCTATTCAATACTTACTCTCATTTGAAGTTCAAAGCTACCTTTGCAAGTTAAACTGAAAGATCTTTATTAAACATTAAACTTAATGCTTAATCTAATCACAAAATAGTACTATTATATTTTTATAATTATTAAGTTTCATGGCTTCTAAGTAGAAGCATTGCTATGTGCATATTTAAACACTTCAAATATTTGAAAAAATCTCAGGTTTATATCATACTGTTTAATAATGGTTTTTATAACATAATTGAATCAAAATTATTTATCAAAAGCTAGTCTTAGTATCAGTAATATTTAAAATGCTGTAAGTTCTCTTGTTAGTGATTGTATTTTCTAAGAATGTAATTTAAACTTACCAATATCAGATCTTGTCAATATGAAAACATTCTAGCAAAAGAGCCTTAAAAGATTTGATTTTTTAAATGCTTGCTTTTGATAGACACACAGTAAAAATATATTAGAACCACACAATTATGTTTTACACATCCAAATCAGAACTATTGCCACTAAATTCAATAAAGTTAAGAAGTCTATTTACATAATAGAATTTTCTGTTATAATGAAGTCAGGGGAGATTCAAATATTGAAGTTGGCTTTCTAAAACTTAGAGATGCTGTCTTGACTAAATATATACACTAAATTACTTGTTAATTTAAATTTAAACTGAAAATTTTTACTTTCTTCAGCTTATTCTATTCTATTTTTTAGTCTTTCCAATGCATTTTGCATTATGCTAAGTGTGTCCTTTATTTCCATAAGTTGTGATTGTCTTTTTACTATTTATTATGCTATCTATTTTACTGAATATCATATGTCACTTAGAGAGAGAATGAAGCTACTAAGAAGAACAAACTCAGCTTACAGATATTTAAACATATGCTTAATTTTTGTATACAATATATATCTGGAGGTAAGTGACTTAGTAGCTTAGAGAATTAGATTTGGTACTCAGAAATTCTCTTGTCCTTTATGTATGTTCTATTATAGCTTTGACATGGTAGCTGATGCTTCAGATATAATATTGGGATTATAAAAGAAATGGGAAGGCAAGGTCTGTCCCTTTTATTATAAGAAAGAAAAAACAAGTAAAGATAAAGGCAGCATGCTTCTGATTTTCTCCATTGGGAACAGTATCAATTGGCAACTTTTACACACAAGGGAGGCCAAGACAGTGACATTTTTTATCCTCCAGACTCAATTGTAAAAGTCAAGAAAGAACTATGGTGAAAATAGATTATTTGTCTAGTCAAAGAAACTTATCTTCCTTATTCTGATTTTGAAAATTTGAATTGCTCTTCTTAGCATTCTCTAGCATCTTTCTCGAAGGATATGAACAGATACTTTACAAAAGAAGACATTTATGAGGCCAACAAACATATGAAAATATGCTCACATCGCTGGTCATTAGAGAAACGCAAATCAAAACCACATTGAGGTACCATCTCATGTCAGTTAGAACGGCAATCATCAATTTTCATAATTTCTCATCATTGATAATCATGATAATGACTTTGTTGAGTGTTTATTTCATATCATGTACTAAGAACAATTGATTATTTTTTAAACCACACAAATTCTTATTAATTAAATATTGGCATTCTAATGTTGGCTATTAACTAGATAAGGCCCAGACATATTAAATTCTTTAATCATTATACTGAATTAATACATAAAAAGAACTGTGATTTAATTACCAGTTCATACCTAACATTTCAAAGACCAGAGTATTGATTTTATGGTGATAATCAAATGTTTTTTGAAAAGCATGGTATTTGAGACCCAGATGTGTTAAATAGCTCACGTAACTGATAGAATTACTAAGTGAGAATCAACTGAGATTTCACTATTAGTTAGATCTTTTCCAAATAATAAATATCTGGAATATATATTGGGAAAAAGTTTTACAGTTCATCATTTAGTTAATCTATACAGTTTGGTTATTTATATTGTTTTTATCAACAGAATTTTACATATTGACACATACCAGATACAGTAATATTGAATGAATATGTAATTGCTGAAGAAACAAAACCACTGAGCCTAGTGCTCAGTGTTAAACAAAAAGCTATATCAATTTTGGATTGGTTTTGCTTTTCTATATTGTAAATTCACTGATATCAGAAACTACCACCAGTAGTAAAACACTGGACCTTAGGTCCAACGTAGAAAACCAAGTAACAATTAGAATTTGGTTAAACAAACAACTTTCACTACTCCCTTATGTAATATACATAGCAGTAATAATAATTCCAATAATTCAGTTTCTTTCCTGTTTGCTTTAATGATGATTCTAGTTTAAAATATAAACAATATACACTGCTAACATTAACTTTTATCACATTCAAAATTCATAATAGCTTCTCCATTATTGGAAGGATTCTGATTTTGAGACTCATCCTTGTATGTATTTGCATTTTATATTTTCTCTGGAAGCTTGCTAATGTACAGCCCAAATAAATTTATGTTACACAATGCAATCAAACTCTGCATTGATATGGGTTTTCGTTGTTACATTGCTATGGCAGTACAAATGAACATTTCTCAAGAAAACTATTTGTACATCTCAGGTCTTTCCTTGACATGATGCCAAAGTTAAATATTTTTGTTAGAGTTACATTCTGGTAAGAGACTTTTTTGTAGTTGTTTGCTGCACTATAAAAACAACAAAAAGAAAATGTTAAAGAAAACAACTTCTTTTAATAATTATCTTTCACATGTAATTTTCCAGGAATAATAAAAAAAATTCAAGTAGGCAATAATTATGTGCTTCTACAATGACATGTTGTAAACCTTAAGGGGTAGAGATAAGAGAAAATGAGCAAGCTGAGAGTGTACCATTTCTAACTAGACACCTACAGTACAGATTGATAAATTTTTTCTGTAAGTGGCCAGATAGTAAATATTTTAGTGTTTGCAGGCCATATGTTCTCTGCAATAGTACTCAGTTCTGTTTCTGTGGTGCAAAAGCAGCCATTGACAATTGGCAATATTGTATTCCCATATAACTTTCTTTATAAAAGTAGGCTGTGGACAGGTTCTTCTCATACACCTTAATTTGCAACTATTAATGTAGATCATCTGCTTCCACTGACCTTCTCTGAAAAGGTTCTGGGGTTATTGGCTGCACAGTAACATGAACCAGAACATGGTCAGGTCACCTCGTTCCTGTCCAGAATGCAAATTGGCTTAATCTTCAATTAATTTATTGAAAGCTCATAGGTTCTCTGTTTGAACTCATATGTGCACCTGTTTGTCTTTACCAGTATTTTTGAAATTGCCTTTTCAGAGAGAAATTTGTATTGAAAAAAGGAGGTACAATGAAAGTGGAAAAGGCACTATTTCTCAAGGTTATTTCACATAATATCAATTTGCGCTCATAAGGAAACATATACCTTTCTTGTTTTACACTGTTCTGAACAAATTAAAAAGGGCCTTTGTGTTGTCTGATTTTTAGTTTCCTTTAAGTGAAAGGGTGAGATTGATATGCAGGTATTTTGCAATATTTTTGTGAGGATTAAATGAGATAATATCTAAAAGCTCCAAACACAGTTTTTGGCACAGTCTTTTCTTTTTAATATATACATTTCTATTTTCCATCTGTTTCCTACTTTCTTCATCTTAAGCATTTCCCCCCCCATGACATTAAAGCTGTTTCAAATTTGGCCTACACAACCATGTTCTCATTCTCTCTTTCTTGTTAAAAATATATCATTTGATTATATATTCATTTAATACACATTTGAGTGCTTAGTATGCTCACATATGTAACAATATTTTATATTCTTAATTATATGTCTTACCGTATTCTCTACATTAGTATAAGTATTTAGACATTTACTTAAAACCGATACTTAAATATCAGTTTTAAGTAAATGTCTAAATACTTATACTAATGATATTTAAGTATCGGTTTTAAGTAAATATCTAAATACTTATACTAATGTGGAAAATTTTCTCAACTAATGCCATCCTTTGTCATGATGTTGGAAAAATTATCCCCCATAAATGTTTAGTTGTCAATTGTATCATGAAATACTGCAAGTAAATACACACAATTTTAAATCAAAGAATGACAAATGTCAAAAAGTCTTGAAATTATTTTTTATATTCCTAATTTCTTTAAAATAACAAAACTCAGTGAATTGTTTTCTTTCAAGGTAGCAGTTTAGAGTTGAAATTAAACTCTGTTGCCTGCGAGTGGCAACGTTTCCACATTATCACAATGCTTGCCAATGCAGTGACTGTTTCTGTACCTTTAAAAATATGATTTCCCTCAAACAAATACCTATAATGACTGGTATTAATGCTGAAAATATGTGAGTTAAAATGCAGTTCATTTTCTATTTTTATTAGTAATACTGTCTTCCTTACCCCATATTTATGTAATTTGCCAAATTTTATTTGATCGTTCTCAAGACTAATATGGTTTGTGAGTTGTTGGAGATAATAGAAGTTAACTATGTATGACCTTTTGTTTCTAAGCCTTAATTTTTCATTTCAGAATTGCTTTCTCTGAGATTCCCATTTTAAAGAAATGAAGAAATTTATTATCAAAAACAGACATTTTCAATATCCTTAATCCTCTGTATGACACATAACTTTTTAAAAAAACTAAATTAAATGATCAGTAATTCACCTTTTTTTCTAATGAGGAGTCAGAGTTAAAATTTCAGTGTATTGAAGTCCTCCTTAAGGCTTGAAGGATGCATCCTATTATGGTAATGAAACAATCAAGTCCCTGTTGCTAAGAAAGAGCATGAGAGATATCTCAAACTGGAATAAGTTGACCTCTCCAGAATAAAAAAAAATGAGAACTTTTTTCTCATATTTTCCAAAGTAGTTAGCAAGGTTGAGACATCTCATGAATTTGTTTTAAACCAAATGATACAGTAAATTCTACTTCAAAAAATTTTCATGTATTTTTTAACAGAATGGGATATATTGCATCTATGCTCTAATGTGTAATATAAAGGAGAACAGCATATCGCACCTTGTTAGAAATATTCCCTAGTGAGCTTCGATAATAGTCAACAGAATGGTCAGAGGTTATTTACAGCAACAGCAAACATTAGGGACTTTCTCTTCTAGCTGTAGGGTAGCATATAGAGAATCTGAAACCTGTTTACTGCTTCATTATCCTCTTTATGAAACATTGTCTATTTATTATGCTAACAGTGGTCAGGCTTTTGGTTTTAAGTAAGAAGAGTGATTAAAAAGTCATGTGGTAAATCACTGGAAAAAGGTACACAATCAAAGCTTATTTTTTCATTCTCACTTGATCTGAATGTCCTTAAAAGCATTCAAGTATATAATTAGAGAATAGAATTAAGGTGTGTGATGGTTGATACTGAGTGTCAACTTGATTGGATTGAAGGATGCAAAGTATTGATATTGGGTGTGTCTGTAAGGGTGTTGCCAAAGAAGATTAACATTTGAAGTCAGTGGACTGGGGAAAGGCAGACCACCCGTAATCTGGGTGGACACCATCTAATTAGCAGCCAGTGCTGCTACAATATAAAGTAGGCAGAAAAACGTGAAATGACTAGACTGGTCTAACCACCAGCCTACATCTTTTTCCCTTGCTGGATGCTTTCTGCCCTCAAACATTGGACTCCAAGTTCTTCAGTTTTGGGACTCGGATTGGCTCTCTTTGCTCCTCAGCTTGCATACACCCTATTGTGGGACCTGGTGATTGTGTAGTTAATAATATACTCCTCTTTATCTATCTGTCTATCTATCTATCTATCTATCCTATTAATTCTCTCTCTCTAGAGAACCCTGATTAATATAAGGTGATTTGAGAGAGAACAATCAATCTTAATTATCTAATGGTTGAATTTCAAGTATACTTTCTCAAGGCACCACCATGCCTGTCTAATTTTTCTAGTTTTGGTAGAGATGGGCTTTCAGCGTGTTGGCCAGACTGGTCTCAATCTCCTGGCCTCAAGTGGTCTACAGGTCACGGCCTCCCAAAGTGCTGGGATTACAGGTGTGAGCCACCGCTCACAGCACACACTTCTGTCAATAGTAAATGCTTACAATTTATTATATATTTAGATAAAGACACAACTTATTATTTAATTCTTTACTAATTTTTATAACCATTAGTGTTGGAAAATTATTATAATTATGTCTCTAGCTGTTTAGAAACTCATTATTTGATAAACTATAATCAAGATGTCTATAAATATCAAAGTCAATGTTCTTTGATGAATCTGGTAGACTAATAAAACTGATAAAATCATTTAAAATAACTATTTTGAAATGTTATTTCTAATAATATAATCCTTTAGTTTAACATTTAATTTGTGTTCACCTTGAAGGTATCTTTTTGTGCAGCATATAATAGTGTAAAATTATTAAAATGTGTTACATTTTTCAAAACAAGTATTTTAACATCAGAATGCATTTTTAATTAAAATCATTTTTATAATCAGAATATGATGATTTTAAAAGCAGATAAAGGAAAACAAAAATAATGACATTAATCTTACCAATTGCATATATACATAAACACATATACATAACACATTTGAATAATGATATATCTATATTTTAAAATATCTGTATGGAGATATACTACATAGACCATAAAAGTAACCCCTTTAAGGTATACAATTTAAGGTTATTTTATATATTCACAAACTTATGCAACCATCATCAAAATTTAAATTCAGACTATTTTCATACCTTCAAAAATAAACTCTATATTGCCATCATTTCTCATTTTTTAAACATTCGTTATACATTAGGATGTTATAAGTATATCTCTGTGTCATTGACATATGCATATATATATTTAATAATTTCAACTGATACACATTTTTCTACTACATATTTTATATTCCATGTTGTATTTAATCAGTTCTTTCTTCTCTAAGTAATGCTTCAATAAATAACTTTGCACTTGCACTTTTGATCACTTGTTCAATAACTTCCATGCAGAAATTCATATTTGTGGAATTTCTAGGTCATTGATGCCCATTTTTAAAACTTTGTATGTCACTGTGATTTCTCAAGACTATCTAAAGGAATATGTAATTCCCCCAATATTTAATAAATGAAATGTTCTCCTGGAAATAATCGGCATTATAATCTGGGCTTTTCTGACTTCATTTTCTTTTTTCCTTACAATCACCTGTTGAATCAACCTAAATTAATTTTAACGCTTTTGATGAAATAAGAGTGGAAGTTTAAGGATTTTCTCCAAATTTTCAGCCAGTAGTCACCCTACCAATTACAGGATAGTGAGTCCTTTGTCCATTGATGAAAACTTATCTTGTTTTTAAAGATATAATTAGGTGTAATTATAAACTGTATAAATCTTACATTAAATTATTTATGTTTTCACTTCCACACATTTTTTTTAATTAATGTAGATTTATAATATACTTTTAAATCCAACAGAGCCTAGATTTTCTTGCTATCTCTTTATACTTTTTCCCCAGGACATTTACAGTCTTTAAAAATAAATATTACACTAAATCAATGAATTATTTTGAGGAGAATTTATATGTTGAAGTTAATATTCAAAATTTTATTCATAAAAATTATGCTTTTCCCCACTTTAATCTTTTAATGCTTTTTTAAATGAAATCTCTGAAAGACAATTCTATTTTAGAGTACATGAAAATATGTGTTATAGAATAATTTCTGCTGAGTGGTAATGAATTTTCTAAAGTCATGTCTATAGAAAGTAACCAAAATTAAATTTTAAGTTGTTATTTTTTTCTATGACTGCTGTAACAAATTGCCACAAACTTAGTTACTTAAAACAAAAAGTATATTATCTTATAGTTCTGGAGACCAGAAATACAAAGTAAATCAGCAAGGCTGCGTTTCTTTTTCTTTTCTTTTTATTCATACACCTTTTTTTATTTATTTGCCGCTGAATGGTAAATGTGCACAATGAATAATTATCCCTGATGGTATTTTGGAGACAGAGTCATACAGTAAGTTGATATTATCATCCCAGTTCCAGTGAAGGCCTCTCTGGAGAACTATTTTAAAAGACCTTTCTTATCAAGTCCTGAAAGCTTCTCAGACTTCCATGCTTAACTTCCATTTTTTTGTTGACCACAAAATGAATGTCTGGCAAGGTTGGGATATATTTGGTATGGTGATGAGTAACTGTTTGCATCAGTGTTTACAAGGACAGCTTAGTCTTATTGGGCTGATAATTTGCCAGATCAATCTATATTCTACAAGCTGCTTAAAATATTTTTGATATAAATGAGGTACACTTTCAAATCCATTAACCTTTGAGAGCTGTATTTGAATGTATACATATACATACACATATCTCCAAGGAGAACCAGTTTTCAAGCCGCCTCTTGGTAATCCTTCCCTTCCCTTCCACCTTCTACCTTCTTCCCCATTTAATTAAAGTAGATACAATATATCTAACAATGCACAGCTTTATAAATATTTACTAAAGGCTTTTGAATTTTAATTTGCTAATGGATTGATATATTATATTCAACATTAGACCTATTTCTTAAACTTATTATTAGCCATTACTTTAATAATGGGTTGAATGTGGAACGTGAAGGACAGAGAAGGAAAGGAGGAACGGAAGCAAAGCAGATGGAAAGAGACAAGAGGTACTTTTAATTTGAAGATGTAAGTTCATGGCCGGGCGCTGTGGCTCACACCTGTAATCCCAGCACTTTGGGGGGCCCAGGCGGGCGGATCATGAGGTCAAGAGATCAAGACCATCCTGGCAAACATGGTGAAACCCCATCTCTACTAAAAATACAAAAAATTAGCTGGGTGTGGTGGTGCATGCCTGTAGTCCCAGCTACTCTGGAGGCTGAGGCAGGAGAATTGCTTGAACCTGGGAGGCGGAGGTTGCGGTGAGCTGAGATTGCGCTACTGCACTGCAGCCTGGCACCTGGTGACAGAGAGAGAATCTGCCTCAAAAAAAAAAAAAAAAAAAAAAAAAAAAGAAAAAAAGAAAAAAAAAAGTAAGTTCACTTCAGATGACTACTCTTTCAGATATTATCTCTTAGAACAATAAAGCAGACAATAGATAATACATGAGAGAGACTGGGGTGGTGTTTGTGTTTTTTATACTGGTGATATTACTACTTTATATAGTGTGGCATTTTGGATCCTTAAATGAAAGAGGAAGTGTGGAATTGACATGTTAGCACTTTCTCTAATAAGCTGAACTATTTATATTATTCCAAAAATAGATGTGAGATGTTAAAAGAGATACAGAATAAGAAGACACTAACCGAAAAAATCAAATCACATTTTAGGAGCTAAAAATACACCTGAGGGTTAATTATTGACTTCAGAGATTTCTCGAAAAGCTATTACTTTAATATTATTATTGTAGAAATATTACAGCAACAACCTTTACATAATCATTTCCTTAATTATAACATGGGAATAATATTGTGTCCCAAATCTTTAAAAAATGATGGAATAGCAGTTCAGAAATTGTTGCCTCAAGTTAAGCACTCAACAAATAGAGCTATTAGTATTTGAGTAACTCAAATAGTATTAGCTATTGAGTTAAAAATACTGATACAGTTACCATTATTTTACAAAGTTCCATGCATTATAAAAAAGAAGTCAGTAGGAATTTTTAGAAAAAACATTTTAGGAAAATAGTAATATGTGTGAGTATGTCTGTTTTAATAGGTAGATATGCTAGAATTGTACTTCTGAAACTTCTCACAATAATGAAAATTAAAAAGGATTTTAATATTTCATTTTAAACATATGTTTTTCACATGTATAACAAGAATTCTTGGCTGAACACATGCTCACACCTATAATTCCAGCACACTGAGAGTCTGAGGTGGCTGGATCATTTGAAGTCAGGAGGTCAAGATCAGCCTGACCAACATGGTGAAATCCCATCTCTAATAAAAATACAAAAAAACTAGCCAGGCATGGTGATGCATGCCTGTAATCTCAGCTACTCGGGAGGCTGAGGCAGGAGAATCACTTGAACGTGGGAGGCGAAGTCTCAGTGAGCAGAAATCGTGCCCCTAAACTCCAGCCTGGGGTGACAGAGTGAGAGTCCATCTCAAAAATAAATAAATAAATAAATAAACTTAAATACATAAATAAAAATAAATTAAAAATCATTATATTTATGGATTTTAATATCATATTAATATTTAAATATTATAACTATGCATAGTTGAACATGTTTTTAAAACTCGTATATAAGTAGTAATAATTATGTCAACTATTA
>JAZHEH010003339.1:0-52988 GCA_036589455.1 Ateles fusciceps
GAACCTGAGCGTGCTCGAGGGGTCGCGAGATTGGCGGGAGCGCGCGACCCCCGAGGGACACGAGATTGGTAGGGGGACGCGCGAGACCCCGCAGGGTCGCAGGAGTTGAGGGGTGGCGGGCGGCCCGAGGGGCACTACACGGGAGGGGACGCGCGAGACCGGTGCGGCTGCAGGGATCCCGAGATTGGCAGGAGCGCGCGAAACCCGAGGGGCGCGAGATTTGAGAGGGGCGCGAGAGATCCCCGAGCAGGAATCGGGGGTCGCGTGGCCTCCCCCGAGACGTGGGTGCGCGAGGCTGCGGACACGCGGGGGATCCAGGGAGGCGAAGTTTTCCGGGACGAGCGAGAGTGGCGGCTCAGGAACCCCGGGCGCCTGGGGAAGAGCTAGAGGGCGGCTGGAGGGGCGCGCGGCCATCTGTCTGCCCTGGCCCCAGCAGCTGTGTGGGGTGTCCTGGGGAAGCAGCACAGTGAGTTCACAGTACGGGGACGGGTGGGGACAGTGGAGGTCCTCTCTTGATACCGAAGAGTGCATATTGGGGGCCCCTCTTGTTCTGGGTGTGGCTCCAGGCTGTGGGTACCAGGAGCTCTCAAGCTGGTAGGGACAGGTTCCACCGCGCGGGTGGAGGAAGGGTCGTGGTGGGGCTGAGATCTCTCAATGTGGGGGAGGCAGCCGAATGTGCTCTCTAGGTGAGGAGCTTGGAGCTGTGACCGCCCCACAAGAAGGGCACTGGGCAGTTTGCAATGGTGTTAAAGTGCCCAGGAGGACAGGAGTCTTGTCATAGCTGATGGGGACTTGCAGAATCCTTGCAGTTGAGCCGTCTGGAGTGGCCCCGGGTGTGGAACTGGCCACCCAAGCAGAGAGGAGGCTGGGTCAGCAGGGAGGGGGTCCCACGAGGACCCACCTTGAGGGCCAGGCCGGGATGTCTGGGTGGTGGAGAAGAGCTCTGGATTTGGCTGAGTGTCCCTCGTCCTGCCCCTTCTGTCTGGGCTGACTTGAGATGCCCCACCCCTCCGCAAAATGAATGTCCCCTCTGCCCAGCCTCTGGGTCATTTTGGAGAAGAGGCCCTTCTGGCCGGAAGGTGCCAGGCAAATGGCTGCACCTTCAGCCCTCCCTTGCCTGTGTGCAGTTAGGAAGTTGAGCTCCGTTTCCAAGCACCCATTGTTTCCTTTTTTTTTCTTTTTCTGTTTTTGTTGAGATTAGGTCTTGCTGTTTTATGCTGGCTGGAGTACAGTGTGCAATCACGATTTGCTGCAAACTCAACCTCCAGGGCATAGGCAATACTCCCACCTCAGCCTCGTGAATAGCTGGGACTAGAGGTGCACACCATCATGCCTGGCTAATTGTTGGTATTTTTGGTACAGATGGAGCTTTGCCATGTTGCCCAGTCTGGTCTGCAACTGCTGAACTCAGTGACCTGCCCACCTGGACATTCCAAATTGCTGTGCTACAGGCATGAGCCACTGTGCCCAGCCCTATTGTTTTCTTTTCTCTATTTTTATTTTGAGATTAGGTCTTCCTCTGTTACCCAGGCTGGAGTGTAGTCGCATGGTCACGGCTTGTTACAGCCTCAACATTTTGTACTCAAGCGATCCTCCCACCTCAGCCTTTTGAATAGCTGCGATCACAGGTGCACACCAACATGCCTGGCTTAATTGTTTGTGTTTTGGATAGAGATGAAGTTTTGACATGTTTCCCACTCTGGTCTCAAACTTTTGAACTCAGGTGATCAGCCTACTTCGGCCTGTTAAAATACCGTTTTACAGGCTTGAACCCCTGTGCCCATCCTTTTCTCTTCATTTTTTTTTTTTTTTGTTCTTGCTTTGTTACCCAGGCTGGAATGCAGTGACTTGATCACAGCTTGTTGCAGCCTCAACCTCCTGGGCTCAAGTGATCCTCCCACTATAGCCTCTTGAATAGGTGGGACAACAGGTGCACACTGCCATGCCTGGTTAATTTTTTGGATTTTTGGTAGGGATGAGGTTTTGCTATGGTGCCTAATCTAGTCTCCATCTCCTGTATTCAAGTGATCTGCCCTCCTCAGCCTCCCAAAGTGCTGGGTTACAGGCATGAGCCAATGTGTTGTTGGCTCATACCCCCACCAAAAAAAAGAAAAAGGAAAAAAAAAAACAGCCAAGCCTGTTTTTCTTTTTTTTTTTTTGGTGGGGGTATGAGCCAACAACACATGGTTGCTGTCCCACACTCTGTTACTCAGGCTGGAGTGAAGAGTGGCGTGATTATCTCTTGCTGCAGCCTCAACTTCCAGGAATCAAGAGATCCTCCCACCTCAGCCTCTTGAATAGCTGTGACAACAGATGCACACCACCTCACCTGGCTAATTTTTTGTAGAGATGGGATTTTGCCTTGTTACCCAGACTGGTCCCAAACTACTGAACTCAAGTAATCTCCTTATCTCGGCTTCCCAAAGTGCCGAGTTACAGGCATGAGCACTGTGCCTAGTCGTCCAGCTGTTTCTGTCTTCCTTCCTTCCTTTCTTCCTTTCTTCCTTTTTTCTTTCTTCCTTTCTTCTTTCTGATAAGATCTCACTCTTTTACACAGGCCGGAGTGCAGTGGCGTAATCGTGGCTTGCTGAAAGCTCAACCTCCTGGGCTCAAGTGATTCTTACATATCAGTCTCTAGAATAGCTGGGACCACAGGTGCACACCACCATGCCTAGTTAATTTTTTGGATTTTTGGTAGAGATAAGGTTTTGCCATGCTTCCCAGTTTGGTCTTGAACTCCTGAACTCAAGTGATCTGTCCACCTTAGCCTCCCAAAGTGTTGGGATACAGACGTGAGTCACTATGCACAGCTCTTTTTTCTTTTCTTTCTTTTTTTATTATTTTGAAATTAGGTCTTGCTCTATAACCCAGGCTGTTGTGCAGTGGCATGATCACGGCTTGCTGCAGCCTCAGCTGCCTTAGCTCAAGTGATCCTCCCACCTCAGCCTCTTGATAGCTGAGACCACAGGTGCACATCACCACGCCTGGCTAATTTTTTGTATTTATGGTAGAGATGGTGTTTTCCCATGTTGCCCAGCCTGGTGTCAAATTCCTGAACTCAATCGATCGCCTACCTCAGCCTCCCAAAATGCTGGACTACTGGTGTGAGACACTGTGCCCAGCCCTTTATTCTTTTTCTTTTTTTCTCTTGTGAGATTAGGTGTCTCTCTGTTACCCAGGCTGGACTGCAGTGGCGTGGTCACGGCTTGCTGTAGCCTCAACCTCCTGGGCTCAAGCGATCCTCCCACCACAGCCTGTTGAATAGCTATGACCACAGGTGCCCACCACCATGCCTGGCTAATTTTTTGTATTTTTAATAGACATGGTGTTTTGTATCTGTAATAGAGATTGGGTTTTAATAGAGATGGTTTTTGTGATTAGGTCTTGCTCTGTTATTCAGAAGTTTGAGTCTCTGCACAGTCTGGTCTCAAACTTCTCAACTTAAGTGATACGCCCACCTTTGTCTCCCAAGTGCTGGGTATGGGTGTGAGCCACTGTGCCCAGCCCTTTTCCTTCTCCTTCTCCTTCTCCTTCTTCTTTTTAAATTAGATCTCATTCTTTTATCCAGGCTGGAGTGCAGTGGCGGGATAAGGACTTGCTGCAGCCTCAACCTCCTGGGCTCAAGTGATCCTCCCACCTCAGTTTCTTGACTACCTTGAACCACAGGTATACACCACCACATGTGGCTAATTTTTTGTGTTTTTGGTAGAGATGGTGTTTTGCCATATCCCCCAGTTAGGTCTCGAACTCCTGAACTCAAGTCATCTGTCTGTTCACCTTGACCTCCCAAATTGCTGGGTAATAGGCCTGAGCAACCACACTCAGCATTTTATCTTCTTTCATTGTGTGTGTGTGTGTGTGTGTGTGTGTGTGTGTGTGTGTGGGGAGAGAGAGAGAGAGAGATGAGATCTCACTCTGTTACTTAAGCTGGAGTGCAGTGGCGTGGTCATGGCTTGCTGCAGCTTCCACATCCTGAGCTCAAGCGACCCTCCCACCTGTCTCTTCAGTAGCTTAAACCACAGGTGCACACCACCATGCCTGGCTATTTTTGTGTATTTTTGGTAGAGACGAGGTTTGGCCAGGTTGCCCAGTGTTGTCTCCAACTGCAGAACTTAAGTGACCTGCCCACCTCAGCCTCACAAATTTGTGGGTTACAGTCATGAGCCACTGTGCCCAGCACTTGTTTTTTTTTGAGATTAGGTCTTGCTGTGTTACCCAGGCTGGAGTGCAGTGGCGCGATCACTGCTTGCTGCAGACTAAACCTCCTGTGCTCAAGCAATCCTCCCACCTCAGCCTCTTTAATAGGTAGGACCACAGGTGTACACCACCACACCTGGCTATGTTTTTGTAGTTTTGGTGGAGATATAGTTTACTATGTTCCTCAGTCTTGTCTCAAGCTCCTGAACTCAAGTCATCTGCCCACCTCAGCCTTTCAAAGGGCTGGGTTACATGCATGAGCCACTGTGCCCAGCTTTTTTCCTTTTTCTTTTGTATTTTGGTAAAATTTGGTTTTACTCTGTTACCAAGGCAAATTTTTTGTATTATTAGTAGAGATGGAGTTTGGCCATGTTGCCCAGTCTTGTCGGAAACTGTTGGACTCACATGATCTGCTTGCCTCGGCCTCTTAAAGTGCTGGGTTACAGGTCTGAGCCACTGTGCCCAGCAATTTATTATTTCTTCTTCTTCTTCTTCTTCTTCTTCTTCTTCTTCTTCTTCTTCTTCTTCTTCTTCTTCTTCTTCTTCTTCTTCTTCTTCTCCTTCTCCTTCTTCTTCTCCTTCTCCTTCTTCTCTTCTTCTTCTTCTTCTTCTTCTTCTTCTTCTTCTTCTTCTTCTTCTTCTCTTCTTCTTCTTCTTCTTCTTCTTCTTCTTCTTCCTTCTTTTTTTCTTTTTGTTTTGAGGTTAGGTCTCTGTAACCCAGGCTGTTGTGCAGTGGTGTGATCACCACTTTCTGCAGCCTCAACCTCCTGGGCTCAAGCGATCCTCCCACCTCAGCCTCTTGAATAGCTGGGACCACAGGTGCATACCACCACACCTGGCTTATTTTTTGTATTTTTGATAGAGATGGGGTTTTGCCATGTTGCCCAGTCTAATCTCGAACTCCTGAACACAGGTGATCTGCCCACCTTAGCCTTCCAAAGTGCCAAACTGTACCCAGCTCTTTTTCTTCTTTTTTCCTTTCGATGGTTACCCAGTGTGGTGGGTGTCCACCTGTGGTTTATGGTTACCCAGGTGTGGTGGGCACGCACCTGTGGTTTATGTCTACCCAGATGTGGTGGTGTGTACCTGTGGTTTATGGTTACCCAGGTGTGGTGGTGTGCACCTGTGGTTTATGATTACCCAGTGTGGTGGGCATGCACCTGTGGTTATGGTTACCCAGGTGTGGTGGGCGTGCACCTGTGGTTATGGTTACCCAGGTGTGGTGGGTGTTCACCTGTGGTTTATGGTTACCCAGGTGTGGTGGGTGTGCACCTGTGGTTTATGGTTACCCAGGTGTGGTGGGCGTGCACCTGTGGTTTATGGTTACCCAGGTGTGGTGGGCGTGCACCTGTGGTTTATGGTTACCCAGGTGTGGTGGGCGTGCACCTGTGGTTTATGGTTACCCAGGTGTGGTGGTGATGTACCTGTGGTTTATGATTACCCAGTGTGGTGGGCATGCACCTGTGGCTATGGTTACCCAGGTGTGGTGGGCGTGCACCTGTGGTTTATGGTTACCCAGGTGTGGTGGTGTGCAGCTGTGGTTTCAGTGATTCAAGAGACTGAGGTGAGAGGATTGCTTGAGTCCAGGAGACTGAGTCTGCAGCACGCACTCCAGCTTGGGTAATAGAGCAAGACCTAATCTAAAAAAAAAGAAAAGAAAAAGATAAAACTTGGTACAATGGCTCACACCTGTAACCCAACACTTTGGTAGGCTGAGGTAGGCAGATCACTTGAGTTCAGGAGTTTAAGACCAGATTGGGCAACATGGAAAAACTCCATCTCTACAAAAAAAGAAAAAAAAAAGTTAGCCAGGCATGATGATGTGTACCTGTGGTCCAAGCTGTTCAGGAGGTTGATGTGGGAAGACCGCTTGAACCCAAGAGGCTTAGGCTGCAGGAAGCCATGATTACGCCACTCCCCCTCCAGCCAGGGCAACAGAGGGGGGACCTAATGTCAAATAAAACAAACAAACAAACAAACAAAACAGAAGGAAAAAAAGGGCCAGGCACAGTGGCTCATACCTGTAACCCAGCACTTTGGGAGGCATAGGTGGGCAGATCACTAGATTTCAGGAGTTCAAGACAAGACTGGGTAACATGGAAAAACCCAATATCTACCAAAAATACAAAGAATTAGCCAGGTGTGGTTGTGTGCACCTGTGGTCTCAGCTATTCAAGAGGCTGAGGTGGGAGGATCATTTGAACCCAGGAAGTTGAGGCTGCAGCAAGTCATGATCACACTACTGCACTCCAGCCTGGGTAGGAGAGCAAGACATACTCTTAAAAAAAAAAAGGTAAGAAAAACAAAAAGGAAAAATGGCTGGACACAGTGGCTCCCACCTGTAACACAGCAGGATGGATAGCCAAAGTGGGCAGATCACTTGAATTCTTGAATTCGAAAGTTCGAGACCAGACTGGGCAACATGGAAAAACCTCATCACTACCAAAAATGGAAAAAATGTGCAGCTGTGTTTCAGCTATTCAAGAGGCTGTGGTGGGAGGATGGCTTGAACCCAGGAAGTTGCGGGAACTGCAAGCTGTGGCCACGCCACTGCACTCCAGCCTGGGTAACAGAGCAAGACCTACTGTCAAAACAAAACAAACAAAAGAAAACAGAAAAAAAGGCTGGGCATAATGGCTCACACCTGTAACATAGCATTTTGAAAGGCAGAGGTAGGCAGATCACTTGAATTCAGGAGTTCGAGGCCATACTGGGCAACATGGCAAAACCCCATCACTCCCCAAAATACAAAATATGACCCAGTCATGTTATTGTGCATGTGGGGTCCCAGCTAATCAACAAGCTGAGGTGGAGGATAGCTTAAGTCTAGGAGTTTGAGGCTGCAGCAAGCCGTGATCCCCCGACTGCATTCCAGCGAGTAACAGAATGAGACCTAATCTAAATAAAAAAGAGAGAGAAAGAAAGAGAGAAAGGAAAGAAAGAAAGAAAGAAAAAAGAAAGAAAGAGAAAGAAGAAGGAGAAAGAAAGAAAGAAAGAGAAAGAAAGAAAGAAAGAAGAAAAAGACCCTCATCTTTACCAAAAATATATAAATGCTGGGTTACAATTGTGAGCCACTGTGCCTAGTCCATTTTTCTTTTTGTTTCTTTTGTTTTGTTTTTTTTGTTTTGTTTTGTTTTGTTTTGTTTTGTTTTGTTTGAGATTAGGTCCTACTCTGTTACCCAGGCTGGAGTGCAGCAATATGACCACAGCTTGCTGCAGCCTAACCCTTCAGGGCTCAAGGGATCCTCCCACCTCAGCCTCCTGAATACCTTGGACCACAGGTGCACATCACCACGCCTTGCTAATTTTTTTGTGTTTTTGGTAAAAATGGGGTTTTGCCATCTTGCTCAGTCTGGTCGCAAACTCCTGAACTCAAGTAATCTGTGCACCTCGGCATCCCAAAATGCTGGGTTATAGGTGCAACCCACTGTGCCCAGGACTTTTCTCTTTTTTTTTTCCTTTTTTGATTTTTCATAGATGGTCTTGCTCTGTAACCCAGGATGCTGTGCAGCAGCATAATCATGGCTTGCTGCAGCCTCAACCTCCTGGGCTCAAGCGATCCTCTTACCCCAGCCTCTTCAATAGCTGGGACCACAGGTACACACCACTACGCCTGGCTAATTTTTTGTATTTTTGGTAGAGATGGAGTTTTGCCATGTTTGCCATTCTGGTATTGAATTCCTGAACTCAAGTGATCTGCCCGCCTTGGCCTCCCAAAGTGCTGGATTACAGATGTGAGCCACTCTGCCCAGCCTTCTTCTTTTCTTTGTTTTTGTTTTGTTTTGAGATTAGTTCTTGCTTTGTTACCCAGGTTTGAGTGCCGTGGGGTGGTCAAGGCTGCTGCAGCCTCAACTTTTTTTAGTTCAAGGGATCCTCCCACCTCAGACTTTTTAATAGCTGGGACCACCGGTGCACACCAAAACACCTGGCTAATTTTTTGTATTTTGGCTTGAGATGGGGTTTTGCTATAGTGCGAAGTCTGATCTGCCCACCTTGGCCTCCCAAAGTTCTGGTTTATAGGCATGAGTCACAGTGCCAGCTGTTTTTTTTCTTTTTTTTTTTGAGATTAGGTCTTGCTCCGTTATCCAGGCTGGACTGTAGCCTTAACCTCCTGGGCTCAAGCTAGTCTCCCTCCCCAGCCCCCTGAGTAGTTGGGACCACAGGCATGTGCCAGCACACCCAGCTAATTTTTAAATATTGTGTAGAAGCAAGGTTTCCTTATTTTGCCCAGGCTTCTTTCCAACTCCAGGCCTCAAGCAGTTTTCCCACCTTGGCATTCTCAAAATCCTGGGATTAGAGGCATGAGACACCATGCCTGGCCCCAGTACTTGTCTATCAGTGGCCCTGAATTTAGCATCAGCGGCTCATTACAGTTGATCCTTTGTAGTTCCACCATCCTGATAGTTCAAGTCCATGCCTGCTTTTCAGCCTCTTCAGCTCTGGGCAAGAGAAGAGGATTTCTGGCTTCCACAACATGGTTTGAGCTGACAGGTTGAAGCCTGTCATTCCCTTTCTTCAATGTGTCTAAAGAAATCAACGTAAGTCAGCAATTCCACAATCCTTATCATTGCAGTTGCCCCCATATTGTTCAAGTGTGAGCACAGTGTTTTTCAAATGTTAGCGTGTCTAAGAATCATGTTGAGGGCTTGCTAAGACACACACTGATGCCCTCACTCCTAGAACCTCTGATTCAGCAAGTCTAAGGTGGAGTTTGAGAATTTGCATTTCTAAATTGATATGAAATGCCAGCAATGCTGCTGCTGCTGATCCAGGAACCAGATGTGGAGAACTTTAGTCTAGAACTACTGGGTCCGCAATGCCTGCCCTTCCACCTGTACCGTATCCCAATGCACAGTAGGCCAGTGTCCTAGTGACTGCATTGCTGCAGCACACCAGCACGTCACTACCCACTCGCCACCAGCAGGGGGCGATGTTGCCATCTGACTAGTGAGTTCTGGAATCCTGTCCTGAAAGGTTACTCTCAAGGGCTACTTTTGCTTTTCATTCCTTTTAAAATTTTTACTTTAAAAAATTTTTTTATTTTATTATTAATATTTATTATTATTTTGAGATGGAGTCTCACTCTGTCACCCAGGCTGGAGTGCAGTTTCGCTATCTCAGCTCACTGCAACCTGCGCCATCAGGTTCAAGTGATTCTCTTGCCTCACCCTCCTGAGTAGCTGGGATTACAGGCACATGCCACCACTCCTGACTAATTTTTGTACTTTTTTTTTATTAGGGACAAGGGTTCACCGTATGGGTCAGGCTGGTCTCAAACTCCTGACCTCTTGATCCCTCCGTTTCAGCCTTCCAAAGTGCTGGAATTACAGGCCACTACACCCAGCCTTATTATTATTTCCTTTTTGAGATGGAGTCTTGCTCTGTCGCCCAGGCTGGAGTGCAGTGGCACAATCTCGGTTCACTGTAACCTTCCCCTCTGGGGCTCAAGCAATTCTTCTGCCTCAGCCTCTAGGAGACTTGGCTGGGTCCCTGGGGTAGGGAGGAAACTGGAGGGCTCTGGCCTATGGATGGAGGGATGGGGGAGAGATGGTACTGTGAGCACTTTTTGATGTCGCTGGAGTGCTGAGGCCTTGAATGCCACATGGAGAATTCAGAATGTGTAGAGGATGTGTAGGGTCCCAGTCTCCCCAATTCTTTCCTCCCTGTTTTTCCTGTGAGCCTCAAGTTCTGTCCTGATCAAGTGGCCTGAGCCCCCAGATCTTCACAGCCCTTCTCTGATGTGTAAGATAACAGGAGATTACGGTCTGGATCTGGCGGGCACTTGCCAAGGGTCACACAAGGAGACTAAGTTGGCAGGTTGCCCTGCTGCAACTGGAGCTTGGGCTGGGAGGCAGAAAAGAGCAGGCCAGCTTGGCCCCCATCCCTGCAGCTGGGGAAGCCTGCCCTGGAAGGTACACAGGCAAAGTGCAGCACCCGCTGGCTCCATTGCCCTTGTGTCTAGGCAAATGTCTTCCTGGCTCAGCCCCTGAGTGATCTGTGTCTGCCCTGCTCCTCCCCTTGGGGGTCCCACCTTGCCCACTACCACCCCATATTTCAGGATGCTTTGGGGTTCCACACAGCCCCTCCTGCAGCCCTGGAGGAGGGACACAGAATGACCCCCAGTGCAGCCCCCTCCTCCTGCCCCAGGGAGCCAAGTGGGATGGAGCAGATGGGAAGCCACGGCTCTGGACTGTCAGTGGAGAAGGGTCCTCTCTGTGCAGGGAGGCACATGGAGTGTGTGGAGGGGGCAGGACTCTACCATGGAACAGCAGGTGTAACTGCAGCTGGACTGCAGGCCTGGCAAGGCTCAGGAGCTCAGAGGAGGAGGGGGAACACTGCTCTGGACTGGAGGCCCAGGGCTGAAGGGGCTGAAGCTGGCTCATGACAGGAGGAATATTACCCAACCTCTGGGCCCAACCCCCATCCTGTTTATATTATATTAGATTTTAGCATTAGAGTGATAGGAACACATAGTAATAAATGCAATGTAGAAAAATAAATAATTTAAATTTAGGGATGACAGTGGTGGACGTTGTCCACATATGGCAACTTCTACAACATTTGAAATAAGACAAATGTATTCAACAGGAGGGATTCTCAGGTCAAAAGAGAAACCCTGAATATAAAAGACATTCTAGAACCTCCTCAACATGACCCTAATTTTTCCATGAGCTTATAAGTCTTATGAAGGTCAAGAACACATCTGATTTTGCTTAATATTATACCAGTAGCACTTAGCACAAGGCCTGAGACCTAGTCAGCACTTAATAAATGACTACTGAATGAAGAAATATCATCCTATACTTAATCTCCAGCTATCCTGGAATCAGTGGAGTTCTCTGTTGACTAGCAATCCTTACACAAGACTGGATTTTCACATTTATACTTTTCCCTCAGGAAGCAATCTCTTGTTATATTGCCTTTTTTTGTTGTTGTTCTAGAACTGTTGAAATGAGAGTCTTTAGGGCCAACGTCAAAAATTGTATCTGTTATGATTCCCTTGGAATATCTGTCTCTCCCTTGGGCTGACAGAGCCCTGGGCTTTGTTCAGGGATTGGGAAAGCGTTTCTTGTTTACCTAGATCCAGGAACTGAGCATGGCCCAGACCAGAGGTTGTGATTCCCTTGGGGTTTACCTTTGCACCAAGAATAGAGACAGCAGCCAGTGGGAAGGGGAGGCTGACCTCTGTATTGTGCCAGGACCCACCTTATCATTTTGAACTGGAGCCTTAAAAATTATGTAGCTTGTCTTGGACCTGAAGAGGAAACCATTGTGTTATACCCTGAGCATACACTTCAATCTCTCTCAGTTGCAAAGGAACACTCTAAGATGAAAGGATTCATCACTTGTCATCTCAGCCTCTGGCTTTGCAGAGCACTCACCTCTCAGGAGATGTTACATAAAAGTGTGTTGAACTGACTTGAGAAAGGTGAAACCATTTTATTTTACACAAAAATATACATAATCCCATATTCAAATTTACCTAACAGATCAGAAAACAGACTAAATAACAAAAATACTTCTTTATTTTTTTTCTGAGACTATCCTTCATCTTATTCAAATGGGAAAATTTTACAAATTGACCACACTACTCATAAACACTTTTCTTCAGATTAGTAGAAAAGCTTTGGAATCTAGGCTCGTAAGCTCATTCTGGAATATCGTCTTCTACAAAGAATTGAGTACTGTTCAAATGTAAGTATGATTAAATTATTCACTCATACTCATCATCTTCCAGCTACTTATTATGTGCAAGATATAATAGTGGATACTGTAAAGAGCCATTCTCTTCATTTAGTCTTCAACTTGGCTCTGACCCAAACCACTGCAGATAATTGCCCGCCTGAAGGGGCAAATGGGAGCTGAAGTCCAGCCTTCACTCTGTTTGCCAAACCATATACCCTGGCATGAGGTTGGCTGTGTCCACCCAGGGAAAGTGGTATGTTTTTTTCTAGTTCTAACAAAGTCCTTTATGGGCTAAAGGCTGTCTTGGCCCTGCTCCTCCTTCCACACACACCTCCTAAACTGCTCTTGGCCCATCTGTGATTTCTTTTACCTTTCCAGAGTATTGCTGTTCAGTTGAACATACTTTCTGTTGCATGAAAATGCCAAAGTAGAGGGAAAAGAGCACACCATGTGATTTCCCCAGGGCCAAGATTTCCACAGGGATGTTCTGACTGAGGGAACACAACAACCAACAGTTTAACACCAACCTATATCCTGTCCAAATTCTCTTTTTATAGCACAAGGTAGCTGTATTAAATACAGAACATGTAAAGTGAGAATTGAATATGAATTATGAAGCAGAATTATAGTCATGATACTTGAACTAAACATGAAAAGAATCAGAACCTCTTATTATTTTTTATTGGCAACATTTTTCCAAATAGGTAGTTACTTTTGAAAGATGGCATCTCTTTGAAATTAACTCTTAACTTCTTGCAAACCTTTAGATGTCCCCACACTCCTTACTCAACTGAGAGTGATTATTTTTATTGCTACAAGTCATACATGTTTGTTTTGGAGAACATGATATTAATCACGATTAAATTGTATAGAATGAAAAATACCTATTACCTGCAAGAAAAAATAAAATGCAATACAACTGTACAAATGTTAGCTAACCTGCAAAATTTGTGTGGATTTCCTAGCAAACTAGCAATGAAAATTCTGAAATGTATATCTAGTCTTTTTTTTTTTTACATTTTAGATTTATTTTATTAGTTTTAATGAACTATGTTTAACATTTTACAAATCTTCAGGTTGTTACAGTTTTCAGCAGTAAATATAGTAGTAACAGCAATAAATGCACCAAAATATGAGATTTATCTGAAAGAATACAAAAAATAGTAATACCTGGAAATGAGAAGGCAAAATGTCAATTCTAGATCTGAAATAGAAATTAATACAGCTGAATTCCTTTACAACGCTGGTACATGGGGAAATGAGAAACTCATGCCTTATAAACAAATGTGTGACTTTGAGCTTCACCTTTCTGAGAAGTTTTGAGGGACATCATTTGACCCACAGACCTCTAAAACCCTATAATAAGTACAGATACCAGAGGATTCAAACACATAGTGATCTGAAAATGATTGCCAAAGCAAAGAAGTGCTTTTATTCCTCAATATTTGTGATCTTTGTGGTATACTATGTATTATAAAAGGGCATAATCCCTATACAACTGCATAAAGTCATAAAAATTGATTTATAAAGTCTCAAGATCATATGTATTAAAAATACATATAGCTGTGCTTTAGTAAATGAATCCATCAGTCGAGAGATAGTTTTGCCTTTAATATATATCCAAAGTATATACAAAGGATCCACAAATGTTTACAATTTGTGACCAAAATCATCTGGTTTATATTTGAAAAAACTTGGTTTTCAATTTAAAAATTTAAGAAAGTTGTGAATATTGTTTATTATTACTTGGGTTAAGAAAAAGTAGATGGCTTCAGCTTTTTAACAGGAAATTTGTGAACTACTCACAAATGAGAAGTCACACTCTTTTGATCATTAGAAAAGATAAATTGCCTATAATTCCCAATTGAGAACAGCATGTGCAGTGTAAAAAATAATAATGTTTTATTTTGAAACCAAACAAGTAGTTCTAGGAAAGCCCTTGGAATACATTGTCTCATTTCCCTTACACGAAAATGAATAAAATAAGTGGCATACCTGAATGGTATACCTTTATACCAATATGTGTATTTCATTACCAAGCTGAGATGAAACATTTTTATTTAAAGGTGGGAAAAATCAACACTTAAAATATAACATTTTGCTATATAATTTTCTAACTTCATTCCAACATAAACAATGTATCAATATATACTGTATGCAAAAAAAAGGATAAACAAGAGAGAAATACTAGTTACATCCAAAATTTATTGTTCCAACATGAAACACTAGGTCTATATTTAATAAAACTGCACATCTGTTTGATTTGGCTAATGGAAAGAAAATGCACACTTAAAAAAGATGTTATTATATCCTTCTAATAGTGCAAGTCTATATCAAAGGCACTTCAGCAGAGCACTAACTTTAACCTTTTCCAAATCATTTTTATTCATGCTGCTTTTGATGTCTTTCTGTGTAAGACCAATAAGAAGCCTTCTCTAATTGTTATGAGCCTTATCACTTAAAAAAAAAAAAAAAGGAAGCCTAGGTATTACCCATGACATTTATTTCTTCTATGGATTGGGGTAATATATGGCAAATATTTTCCTAGGGTCTTTATGTTCTTTGAGTTTATACAGAATGGTAGGATGTTGACAGGTTAGATGTTGCAGAAAAAAAAATGGCTGACATCTAAGATCTTGGGGGACAAAAGCTGTTGTCTGTCATTGCACATCTAGCCACAATTTTACTGAAGCTTCACTGAATTTGTTTACATGGTTTGGGTCTCTATGTTGCTCCCATATTGAAGATTAGGGAATGAAAAATGAAGCAATTTAGAATTCCCCACCCCCCCAAGGGAAAGGTGCTTCAGACATTTGCCTTCAGGGAAATTTTAAGAAAAATGGGATCAGGTGATTTTAATGAATAATGAGCTTTTATCTTTAGGATGTATAAATGATAATTCAGAGTTAAAAACACAATTAAAAACAGTTGTTCACATTGAACACTTGCTATGATGAAAAGAATACAGATATATTACTTCCAAACTGAAAAAAGAAGTTGCAAAGGCTATAAGTGACTTAAGGAAAAAGTTACTTTTCCCCTGAAATTGAAACTGTTTTCCTCAAACATTTTCTATGCAAATCAGTATCTGGATATACAGCTACTATCCTGAAGGTATTTTTGAGCCTCAGGAAAATGGCATTTCTTTTTCTTCTCATCAACAGTTAAGAAAAAAAAAATCAATGTTTATTTTATCTCCACATATTTTATTAAATTTTAGTGTTCAAAAAACTTTCACATTTTTTTTTTATTTCATAGCCTTTAAGTGACTGAGTTCCAGTTTTTAGAATAGAAGAAACATATTAAATCCAATCTAGCCTGAAAGTACCTGTGAGCCTTAAACCAAAGTCACAGATTGTTTTTTCAGATTTGTAAAAAGTTTTCCTTGACAGCTAAACTTGCTTCATTGTTGAGGGGGAAGAAAAAATGATTTTTGAAAAACTCAGCATTAGAGCATTACTTTCTCAAATTTCTAAATTAAAAATTAACACCTTAACTCATTTTGTGAATTTATATCCAAAAACAACCAAAGAGCTGGTATATCCTTCTCTAATGATCAAGTAGCTTCTTTCCCATCTTACATGAATGTACGATTTATATTTGGGATGACACAACACACATGCTGTTTAAAGATCAAACAACGTTTTCTTTGAGATAACTCCAGAGTAACATCAGTCAAGGTCATTTATCAAGTTATTTTTAAGTATAGGCAGAAGAGGACATAATAGTAACATTTAAAAGAATATGATGCCTGAAGACAGTTTTGTTTTAAATGTTCCATGGAGTAGTCACCATGGCAGAGGCAACATTTTTGGAGGCAACTTGAGGAGTATATATTTCACTGTTATTCTTAAGAGAGTCAACGTCAAACTGGCTGGCTGAGCAACATTTTCAGATAACTAACATATTGATGCTATTTTACATTTTGAAAACTTGGATATTATAAATTCATCACCAAAAATAAATGAATAGGCCAGAAAAAGCATTCCTTGGTATCTTTCTCTCCGATTACTGAATTACCATTTACTCTGCTTGAGACATGTCCAAGAACCATGAGATTTCTCAGTCTCAACTTCTTATGTTCATACTGCAATTTACAAAAAGAAGCAAGAATAAACACCACGACACAGCAGACACACAACCCTGCTGGAGTTAATTTATGGGAATCAGTGGGCGTTTCTCTCGCTTCTTCCAGATATTAGTCTTGCTATCTCTTTTGGCTAGTGGTGGTCTGCCCCTTCTTTTAGTGGGGGGATGTATTAGCTTCAAAATCTTCAACAGTGCTTTTCCTTCCTGGGGGACTCTTCCCCAGGGTGCTCCATGATCACTCCACTCCCTCCATCTAGGATGTGCCTTAAAGCTGGGTCCTCAGGGAAACAGACTGTGGTTCCACTCTCACTGCTGCTTAGGTCTAAATCTTCTAAGTAAAGGATCTTGGGCTGATGCATGCTTTTGATAAATGTTTTCTCCCTCTCAAGCTTTCTACTTGAGGGAAGCTCATTCATGTCCACACCAGAGTCCAGACTGGTGTCATTGCTCTGGGTTCTCTTGCCCTTTTTCAGGTCTATAAAGGAGTGCCTCACTTGTGCAACTGGTTTTCCATCAAGAGACACAAACCAGGCTCTGGGATGGGGGGAGGGCTTTCCTTTGGACAGCTCCAGAAGGGTCTGTTCTGAAATTCCTTGAAGTTCTGATGAAAATGGAGTCATTATGACAGCCTCATTTAGTGTTCCAGGAACAGAGACAGATTCCAGTAAGCTGCTTGAATATCGGCTCCAATCTGAGGCCTGGAATGGCAAGCTCTGTTGACCTTCAAGTATGATATCCTCTTCCCTGGCATCTGGGGGCTGTGCATGAGAATGAATTGGCATTTTGGGCAATGTCTATGTAAAGTTCTCTCAATTTACTGGTTCCATCAATTGGCCATAGACTAACTGTCCCTTTCTTGGCAAAGTAGCTGACTCAGCAGCATGTAACCGTTCTGGAGTGGAGAAAAGGTCAGATGTTTGAAGGATGGCAATGGGCTGGCTATAAATATGCATAAGCTGTTCAGGACTATGGGAACGCCCATACGCTTCCTCATTACCTGTGAGATACCTCTTTTCATCTTGAGCATCACCTAGAGATGAAGATAGATTGCTGTTAATATGTTTAGGTTGTTTGGACCCTACACTGGGCTCCAAAGACTGTTGGATTTCTTGAGTAATTATTTTGACTGACTGATAGAGATGAAACATCTTCATTGTAGATTTTAAAATCGTCTCGAGTTTTTACCATGGAAACTCTTTCTTCTGTTTCTGCCTTTGATGGTTCCTTTTTCTGAGGACTATATGAGGATTTTTTGGCATTGAATAACTGTGACTTGTCCTCAGCTTTTAATGCAACTTTAACTGTACTGAGATGATTTATATGTGTTGTTGAAGTTGTCTGGTCTCTCTTGAGGACCTCAAGTTTAGTGATATTTCTTTCTCTTTTCTGTGAAGTACCACATTTATCCCTGCAATAACAAAGTAGTACAGCAAAAAATTCAATGACAGTGACTATTGTTCCTCCTAATATGGCTGTAAGAAACACTGTGTGGTAGGCAGTTATGTCCTTGGAATCTTCATTTATACCTGAACCTCTAGTTCCTGGAAGTGGAGCTGCTATCCAGTAGCCCAAATGTGGTGCATCGTATATCCACATTAAATGATTGTTATGTTCCTTGACCATTCCCCGACCTTGATTTACCCAGGCACCTGTGTTCATATCAAACGTCCAAGCAGGTATGCAAACTCCTGCACTTATATCATTCTGATGTAGAAGAGGAAGAGAAATCTGAATAGAGCCATTGACCTTTAGTTCTTTTCCTCCAGAATATATTTTCACACATATTGCAGCTAGAGGAGTCAATAATGTTTTCAAAACCTGGTTTACTGAGAGTAATTCCAGTTGTATACAGAAAATTGTCCACTTTTAAAAACTGTTGTAGAACTGTAAGATAGCCGGTAACATTGCTAATATGATGGTTGTCAGGAAGTTTAATTAAGGCTTTTGAAAACTGAACACTTGGTTGAGATTTGGCATCAGCTAATTTTCCAGTAATTAAAACAGTGTCTTCAAATAGCTATATATTTGCTTGGCTTTGCGGGAACAGTGAAAGTGTAACTGATGAATATATTGGCATTCTTCTGGTTTTCCAAGGCAGAGGGGTCAACACGTAGCCATCTTTGTAAGCAATAATAGTTAAACTAAGTCCTAATTTGTAGGGTACCTTTATCAACACTGCTCCATTGTTTTGAGTTACTGTGGAATTTGTTTTCGTGTAGTTTACAAACACTTCTACAACTGCTTGGCTCAGGTGCTGACGACTTATGATGTCATTCACCTGGACTTTCAGCATAAATACAGACACTGGAACCGTCAAGGTGGAGGATGCCTCAGGCACTTCTGGTCTCTCCTCCTCAGTCTCCTCCAGCTGCTTTTGCTGTCGCTGCTGCTGCTGCTGCTGTTGGATGAGGCTGAGGTCCGAGCGGCTGAGTTCCGCTCTGGCGGCCGCGGGGGACCAGCCTCGCCTTCAGCAGCACCGCGGCCAGGCCGAGAAGCAGGGTGCAAGGGACGCGCCGGCAGAGCCTCGCCGTGGCCGAGAGCCAGAGGGCAGCGGCGGCACATTGCGGGGCTCCGGGCGGCGGCGGGCGCCAGGGCTGCGGGCTCCCGGCAGCGCCCGCTCGCTCGCTCCCCCTCGCGGTGTCTCGTATATCTAGTCTTATGAGAATCTTCAAAGGTTTCTCTAAAAGGCAAGACTAGGTCAGTTAGTTTACTATTTCGAATAGATATCGCCTTACCGTTATATGAATCATACTGACATTGTTCATTTGAGCTTTTTGTGACAACTCTGAGGCATTAGTGGGTAAAGCAAATCATTCTGCTCCTATTATCTCTCTGATTTGTCCTCAAATAGCATTATACCTATGTTTCCAAGGCAGAGAAATCACCAAGGGGTGAATTCCACCAGCCCCTGCTATGGACCGAATTGTTCCCACCTCACCCCATATTCATAAGTTGAAGGCTTAACTTACTACGTAACTATATTTGGAGATAGGTCCTTTAAGGAGATGATTAAGGTTGAATGAGGTATGAGAAGGTAAAGAGACACCAGAGTCTTCTGTCTGCCATGTGAGAACACAGTGAGAAGGTGGCCATCTGCAAGCCAGGAACAGATCCCTCACCAGAATCTGACCAGGCTGGCACTTGACCTCAGACTTCTATTCTCCACAGCTGTGAGAAAATAAATTATACAGGGCCTCAAGCAAACTAACTAAAATAGTACACATTATTAACATTTTGGTAAATATGTATAAAGAAGTAATGTTTTATATTTTTTAAAATTTTTATAATATGAATAAAAGCATCTTTAAAACTTGAGTCATTTTTATTGATCTGTAATAAACCCTCTAAGAAAACTGGTGTTCATGCTATGCAGGCCTAGCTTCAGAAGACTTACTCTTGTCTCCTGCCAATTAGATTATTGCACTGAAATTTCTCCTTTAACAGAAAATCCCAGAACTACCACTCTTCAAGTTCCAACATACATGCTGCTGCTTCTCTGAAACTTTTCAGGTTCCCTGCTCTAGTCTCCTTCTTCTGCACTACCACAGTACTTAATTTAAATATGTCATTTATCATATTTCACCTTGTAATTACCTTGATTTTACATATGCCTGCTCCTCCACTAGAGAACACAGATCTTGAGAGCAGGAGTCATGTTATCCTTTTCAGATTTCTCTAATGTCCACTGTGATGTTTTCTCAGTAGTGAGTAGATATTGGTTGATGTGTGAAAGAATGAATGAATTACTGAATGAGTGGATGGATAAATGAAGAAATTGATTATTTAATTATATATTTGCCATTTTGTCTCATGGATCTTCTAAAGCATCCAGGAGAATTGTCTTTCCACTGTCTTGCCTCCCCTTGATGGCACATGTATGAAAGAAAAAGTATTAATAAAAAGAAAAATGGAGAAATCTTTAGTTGCAATGCCTCTGAATTTTTAGGCATAGTACTAGCATAAATTATCTGATTCTTATTACTTTGCATTTCACTATCCCCATTTTACTGACAAGAAAACTGAGGCTCTGTGAGGTAAAAATACATTCATACCCATGCAGTTGCCAAAAAAGAAAAGCTACCGTGTAAGCATGGTGCTAAAATCCAAGCCCAATCTTGTCTTTTCTTCTCAATGGCCTTCTCTTAACTTTTCCCTCGGCCTTCTGAAGAAAGGTGAAAAAGAGGTGTACATATTTTCTGAGGTCATTTAATATGTCCATTTGCCTGTATCCGACTTGGAGAAGGTGTTGACTATTTCTCAATGATTTTCACTTTCTTGCCACTGTAAGACAGTATCAATCTCAGTTTGCTCTGTAACTTCAGAAGTACCATTAACTTCCCTTAATTACAGTACTAACTGTACTAAACCTTTGATGCCACTGAAGGTCTGATATCTCAGAGGACTCCAGGGGTGCAAATGAGTCAAGTCCCTCCCAATCTGATGGTCTTCCTGATGCCACTTCCCGAAGTATAAAATTTGAAGGCAGGACATAACTTAAGATTCAGGCAAATCTGAATTACATTTCAGGTCTGTCACTTATTAACTATGTATACCTTAATCTTTCTCAGTTTCCACATTAAATAATGTTCATAAATTCAGACATATCTGAATGTATAGAAAAGGCTGAGAAGACAGATCCACTGAGGGACAATTTACGTTAGAGATGGAAATACCCCTTTGTGGATATGGCAGAGACTAGCTAAATATTCATCAATCACACTTTTTCTTACTGAGCACTTAGGAAACCTACATTTTCCAGCATCCTTTGCAGTTAAGACTGGGGTCCTGTCATGGAAGTAATGTTCACTACATTCAGTCATGGCCACAAAATATGTCATGTTATCTTCCTCACTCTTTGTTAGCCAGCCAGCTAAATACAGATGATACAGCAGAAAACCCTGCAGAGGTCCTAGAAAATAATTCTACCACAAGATGGAAGAATTGGGATTCCAGAATCATAGAATGGAAAGCTGCCAAAAAAAAACCTTTAGTGGGTGAAGTCACTAAGATTTTAAGGTTGTTTTGTTATAGGACTTGGCAATAATTATCCTGATTAATACAAATTTCTCAGGAGCCAGAGAATCTAAGTCAAGGGCAAAAATGATAGATGGTTCCAAGAGAAAAAGTATGATTTGTTCTTCCACAACTGATGAGCATTGCTCAGAGTATTTTCTGGACCGATTTCTTCCCTTTCCCCTTACCTTTCTCCCACACCCAGTTGTTACTAATGTCACAACCAGCAGAGGCCAACCTATCATAAAGATCCTTCTCATTAGAGTGTCCAAGCGCACTGACAATGCAAAGCCCTACTGGTTTGTGAACTGCATAACAGAAGAGAAGGTGGAGAATATTTCCCCCACTCTAACAAGAAATGGTTGGAGAGCAGAACAGAGGAACAGTAACATGTCAGAAGCAGAGAATGTCACACTAGTTACCTAGGATGCAGGCAGCCCAGTCAGATGTGAGGAGACCAGAGCAAACTAAAATTTCTAGAGGGTTCAGCTTTCCCAGACACCTCCATAGGTAGTTGGGCAGAATCATGCTAAAAGAGCTCAGGTTATAGCACCCATTTTCTTCCCTTCCTTATTTCCCTTTTATGTTGAACTTCCCTCATTAAAAGCATCCTGACTCCAACTAATGCTTTTGAGTAGCACAATGGTTTTGCACCTCCCTGTAAAGGAGAATATTGGAATTACATGTTGAGTGAGGGACATGCTGAGAATTGCTGTCCATCCTCCAGTGATCTGTGTGATAATCCTGTTAACCTTCCTACAGGGAGGTCATTAAACAATTTTGAAAGCTGTTTCCTCTCACATCACAACTGCATGCAAAATCTGATCTAGTCTTTTTAATATAAGCTGTTTGGCTGCACAGACTTAAATAATAGCACCTCACTTGTTTAAGATGATCTCTTCTTATACTCCCCTCAGCTGAGTTACTGAGTGCATTTGTAGACTTTCTCTCAGTTTAGGTATCATCCTGTAATTTTTCTTTGTTCACGATTTCAACATATAGTTCATTTTCTTTTAACAGTATAGCACCCCTCCTCTAGTTCCTTTTGATGCCTTGTTCATCACCTGTGCCAACATATTTTTCACTCATGTCACCATGCCACCTTCCTGTGCTTTGGTCTGTTTGAATTTGTTGTAATTGGTATTTTGTTCTTATTGCTGCCTAGCTATCTTCATAAAACTGCCTATTTCTCTTAAACATAATTTATGTTTGGCACTTCACTCAATCTTTTGTTGGTTACAAAGACAATTTATCACTCAGTTATTTTTTTCATTCTTTGTCCTTTCCTTCTTCCTTTTCTTCCTCCCTCCCTTATTTCCTTTTTCCCTTTCCTTTTTTCCTTTCTTCCTTTTCTTGTTCTTAAGTAAGTATGCTAACAGATACGTGATGTCAGAAATCTGGCCTGAATACATTTACAACAAACAAGTTTTCCACTTTTATCTTCTGATTATTTAGTTCTTTCATTCAGCTTGAAAACTCAATTTCCTTCTGGCTCCCTAGAAACATTAATTTTTACCTACAGAACAGAGAGAACTTACATCTTTAACCACACTTGAAAAATTGGGTAAAATTGAAATGTACTTCTGGTGGCTTAACTAACAGAAAATGGATTCCTGTTCTCTGGGGACGACTCCATAATAAGACCCTATCATTGAAGTAGCAATTCAAGCACTAAGAAAGTCAGTTTTTGGGAGTGTTTGGGACTTGACATTTTTAAGAAATGTCTTTGCAAAACAGGGGGACCAGTTACCATTGAATGAAGGACACTGATTTAATCTCTAGGGGTGGCTGAACCCGATGTCTGGGGTTCTCCCAAACATTTAAAGTAATTTCCAAACCTTTTTGATGCAGCATAACCCAAAAAGGATTTTGGCAAGTGAGTTTTCCCTTCATTTTAAAACCCATACATATTTCAAAGGAAATACAATCCATGTGTCTTTGATTTGTTTACACATAAATCATCTAAATGTCATTGTGTAAGAGCTATTTGATGTACACGAAGCCTGTGAGCCTCTTTTATAACCCTTTTTAAGCCTTATTTCTTTGACTCAGAAAGTCATGTTTTGCCAGGCCTGAACAGAACTTGAACTGGGAAAGGCTCAAATTCACTTCTAAACTGAAAACCTGCAAAGTTTTGTGTGGCTTCTGTACTTAGCAATATGTTTCCCCTTGCCTGAAGCTCACAAATACCCAGCATTTTTCTTCTCTGTCTCACATGTAGTGAGAACAGGGTAAAGCAATTTTTGAATCACATTTTACTAGTAAAATTCACATTTTGAATCTCAGTTATCTCCCAGGCACTGCCAAAAGTTAAAATAGCAACACTTGAAAATAAGGTTTTTGCTCTAAAAGGGCAAAACCATTTATAAAGTACATAAATTACTGCTTCTGTACATTTATTTGTTTGACAGGTTTAAGATAAAAGTGTGGCTTACATATGGATTTTCAGGATGCAAGACTGGATACTCCATGAGCTACAGTCACAAATGTAACCTCTTTTTTTAAGACTGATGTTTGGGAGAATAGAATTGGAACAATCTTGCTGTTCTGCATAAATCTAATTGCTGTGTCAAAACAGCAATGGAATGTGAAGAACACTTGCATTTTTCTCATTTACTGGCCTTTTCTTTGGCTTTAACCATACTTACATTAATGGTCAAGAAGAAAGCATCTTGGGCTATTTGCTCTCTTGCTCCCTGAGACTTAAACAAATTTAATGAATTATGAACTAATACTTTTGAAACAAAAAATGTGAACCTCAATCAAGTGTTTTGATATATCCAAATGTTTAACAGTGATTACTACAGACATAGACACAAGTCTTGAGAATGGATAAATGTTTCTCAAGCAAAACCTCTAATTATCTTCAAATTTGTGATTACTCTGTTTTTATTTAGACACATCTTAGACATTCAATTTTAGTGAGAAGGAAGAAATAGTGATGGTGTGATTGTCTGCAGAGAAGTATTTTAAATTTGCATTCAAAACTTAGGGGGTGGAGATAAAGTTAAAAAGAAATAAAGAAATTCAGGTGAGTTTAATTATTTCTTATGTGCTCTCTCTCCAGTTCACATATATGATAGACTATATTTGTGTAATAAAAAAGACTATTTAATTAAGTTTGAAAAAAAAGAATTTAGGCACTTAATCTAGAAAAGAGTTAATTATGCTGAGATAATTAGATAGCAGAAAAGTGTTGGATTTTGTTCCTTCCCATGGTTAGTTTTCATTAACTATCAAGTCTTCATGAGTCTCTACAGGCAGAAATTATTCATATTCTATTCTTAGGAAGAATGGTGCAAGACTGACAAAGATTTAAACTTTCAAAAACTGTCACAGAATACTTTACATTGACCTATGCATATATTTTCTTTAAAAAATATTTTTTCTCCTATTAAAAATTTGACTTAATAGTTTTAAATTTTAAGTTAAATTCTAAAAATACATTTATTTGGGAAAGTTGACAACCAGGTTTTCTCAATTTAATTTAAAATACAAAGCAAAGAGCTTGATTTATGATTTTGCTGCTGTTTTACCAAAGTGAACCGAGGGTATTGATTAGCATCATGCAATAAGTTAATAACCCTGATTTTGGTTAAAACGACTCGTGTTATAGAATTTTATGCCAGGATTTATGAGATTTAACTTAAATCAGGTGACCATTTAAAAACTTAAAGAAACGAAGCTGGGAAATACTTCCTGCCCCTGCCCTGTTGCTTTCCATCTTGTTCCTTCTTGCCCTAAATTAATTCACCTCCACCTGGTAAACACAAAAGCTTTGTCTGCCCTCCTCTCTCATCTCAGAATTACTTGCTTTGTTGAGAATACATGTGATTTAAGGCATTTTGCCCCACCTATTGGATCAGATTGTCTGGCTCTTCTCTAATGCAATAGAAGTTTCACACTGGAAACACAGCCAGCACAGATTGGAAAATAACTGGAACCTTTACAGTATAAGAGGACATTAACCAGGCTTTGAGTCTCTGGAGAGTGAATTTCAGCCCTAGAATTCTAGCTCTTCCTTCCTATCTTAAATGCATCTGAAAATATCTTTATAATTCCCCCTTGACACACATATTTACCCAACACAAATGCACACTCACTCACACATTTGCATAAATACAATACAAACACACATATAGGTACACATACATGCAAACATACACACAGACTTCAACCTATATTCCTTAGAAAAACATAATTTTATAGATTCTATTTCCAAATGCAATTCTGACTCCCAAACATATTCAACTACAGATGTGGAAAGTTTGGAAGAGAAGGAAATCCTTTCAAAGAGAACCATAATTAAACAAACATTTGTACAAAGGATCAAATTTGTTTTTGATCTAAATCCATATAATGCACTTTTTCTACCTCTGCATTAGCACTTTATTTCCATGTATTATTTTTAAACTTTCATACGTGACTTGCTTTGAACAAATACAACACACAAGTTCTGTTTTACAAAAGAATACTCTATAGAATTCCCCAAATTATTCAGTTTTCTTCAGTGCATATAAAAGTCTACATAGATTGTTCATAAAATATGAACGATAATATATTGAAACAGACAAATTTACATAAAAATGGAAACATATTAATTTACTTAAAGGCTATAGTGTCAATTGCAAACTTTTCCCCCATGATTATATTTCATTTCTCTAAGAAGAATTAACATATCCTTATTTCTCAGCATTATATTTTCCTTAGTTATATTAATTTGGTACCCATATTTTATTACATCTAGTAAAAAAGAAGCCCCTGTAGGTTTCTACTCATGTTTTGCAACTAAAGGTCTCAGCTGGTTCTAGCGTCAGGATAACTGGGCCCTAATGTTTCCATGTTTAAGGTCAGTCAGTTGCATTTATGCCACCCAACCCTATAATTGACTATAATCACCCAGGTAAAAATTTATGGAGTATGTAAAGCAGGCAAGTTCTAAATGGCTAAACATAGTCTCCTTTGGGCTACATTTAAAGTACTTAGGTGTGTAAGAATTTGAATTTCATGTATGCAGGTTTTGGGCTGGTGGGTCCTCAGCAGCTGTAAATAAGCAAACAGTATGAGATGCACAGAAGCCATCTTTGGCCCTTTATGTAACATCTACTCTGTTCTCTTGTCTCCTTCTTGATCCTCTTCTTTTTGAACAAATCTTAGAAAATAAACGCTACATCCTTAAACCTCTTTACAGAACAATGTCTTCTCAGAACCTTGCTCCAGTTCAAATTTGGCTTTTCCTCAAAGGCAGTACTTTCTTTGCAATATTTTTTTAGTAAAGGCCTGCACTTCACCCCCTCCTAATTTTGAGTTCCTGTTCAAGGAATTTCAAGTTTTTCCTAAGAGACCATTTTATGCTTACAGATGTAAAACAGAAGCACCCTCACACTGTCTGGGCAGGCCTGAAGCAACGTGGGGGATCCTTGGGGTTCGCCCTGGGCATCTTTGAAGCCCCTCTGGACCTTTCCTCAGCCTGGTTCCACCTGCCCGATTCCTAAAATCGCAGGACCTTAGCGACAATCCCCTGGAGAGTGGGGGACGTTGCCTAACGCTGAGGCACTGCCACAGAGGGCCCCTGCTTCGCTAAGCCGCTGAGACCGTTCCCTGGGCAACGGTGGCGGTCACTGTGACCCGAGCCCCGGCTCAACGCTGGCTCCTGGGACAGGCTGCTTGCGCATGCGCATTCGCGTGCCCAGCTGGGGAGCCGCAATGTTAGCGCTGTCCAGCTGCTGCCGCACAGGTACACGCTGGAGGCGGTGCCAGAGGAAACCCCCAGAAGGAGGCTGCATGCCACAAGCAGCGCAGGGCCCGGACAGTCCCGACCTCAGTACCTCCTTGAGCTGACTCTCCTGTTCCGGTCGGGTGGAGGAGGAGCGCGGTTCAGACCGTGAGGTGGGCACTCAGGACTGCTCTTCCCATTGGATTCCGGATCGCATGGTGTGGGCAGGGATCGGGTCCCATGGGGCTGGAGATTCAGTTTGGTGAGGTGTGGCGGGGGTCGCTGGACCACCGAAATATACCTGACACCCTCGGGGAGGATGTCAGCAGAACGTTCCCAGCTCCATGAGCTGACTGGTTCCCTGTGACCTGGGCCACCCACCATGAGGCCCTACCTTGGTCTCCAAGCCCAGGGACACCTGCTTCTCAGCACTGCTGTCCGGAAAAGGCGGGAACAACCACAAAGAGGCGAGCTCAGTGTGCAGCAGAGGTGGCAACACCTGGAACTGGTCTCCCATGGGGGCAGATCTGGTGGACAGAGTGTCTCAGAAGCTTTCTGGGGCACATCCCAGCTCAAAACGGATATCCAGGAATGCCGCCGAGGACCCCCAAGAAAGCTAAGCAGAAGCACAGCACACCTGCTACTACAGGAGGGCCTGTGTCGGAGTCCTAGCCTCCTTCAGGGATTCCCACCAGAGGAGCCAGAAGGAGCCCACAAAATGCAAACCTCCCCAACCCCCGCACCAGGATCACTAACCACCACCTGGCCTGCACCCAGCTACTCCCCCAGTCTCTTTAGCTCCGTGAAATCCCTGGCAGCCAACAGGTTCAGTGCTGAGCGGCTGTCCCAGCCAGGACCAGAGCAATGAGAGAGCTCTCAACTCAGAGAAAACCACAGCAGATGAAAGGAAACACAGCCTTGATGAGAAGATCAAGATCAAGGCTAGCCACGGCTGGCATCCTCTCATCCTATGAAAACCGTGCAGCCATCTGATGGAATAAAGAGACCAAGGGTTTCCTTGGTGGGGGAAGCTACAGGGCATGCAAGAATCCAGGAGGGTCGCAGCTATCTAGTCACTCAGAAATGTGTTGAGAAAGAAGCAGTTTCTTTGACACCTGTCAGAAAGTGTCCTGTAGGTGAAGGCGCTGGACCCCCTCCACACCTCAGCGAAATGTATCCTCACCTTATCTGATCTTATGATTTCTACACACATCCTCCAACACGGAAAGAAATCCGAAGAGGAAGAAGGAGTGCCCGACTCACCTCCTGAAGCTTCAGCTCCTCAAGCCCTGGAATTAGAAGTGGGCTCAAAGGGGTCCTGAGGACAGGATGGCTAGGGTCCTTCCAGCCCTAGATGTGTCGCCGGCCCAAGGGCACTTGGAGGAGTTTGGTTTTGGTTGTGTTATGCCTCTTTTCTTTCTCGAGGAGTGACCCACTTCGGGATGGTCAGGTGATTAGGACTCCTGCAGGTAGGGAGCCAGACCCTACTACACTGAGGCTTTAGAAAGTACCAGCAAAACAAAGAACGGAGGGCCACAGCACCCAAGCTGAGCCAAAGGCAGACCCACACCAGAAGGTAGGTGGACTACAGAGAAACGGCCCTGGATTGCACTGGCCACACTCGTGTCAGCATGTCGCACCCACACACACACACACGCACACACTCATCAACACACTCAGAAAGATAACACACACACACACACACACACACACACAGGAAGACACACGGAGACATCCAACACTCTCACAGAAACAGACACTGCCAGGCAGCTCCTGAGGCTGAGGGGTTCTGTTCTCTGCCGGGAAGCCCCTCCGGGAGAGAGCAGCCCCGAGGCAAGAAGGCAGGCCATACCTGGAAATGCCAGCCGGGAGGGCTTTCAACGAGGGGTAACTTCACATTGTCTGGGCAAGCCTGAAGCATCGTGGAAATACCTGGGTATCACCCTGCGCAACCTTGAAGCCCCGCCGGAACTTTTCTCAGCCTGGTTAGGCCTGCTGGATTCCTAAAATCGCGAGGCCACGGCGATGGTGACCAAAGAGGGAGGGCATTGCCCAATGCCAAGGCATTGCCACACAGGGCTCCTGCTTTACCAAGCTGCTTAGACCGTTCCCCAGGCAACGGTGGCTGTCACTGTGACGCGAGCCCCGGCTCAGCGTTGCGCTTGTGACAGGCCGCTTGCGCATGCGCATTCACTTGCCCGGTTGAGAAGCCGCAAAGTTGGCGCTGTCCAGCAGCTACCGCACAGGTGCACGGTGGAGGCGGTGCCAGGGGCGGCCCCTGAAAGGAGGCTGCATGCCGGAAGCAGCGCAGGACACCGGTGTTGACCTCAGTACCTCCTTGAGCCGACTTTCCTGTTCTGCTTGGCTGGAGGAGGAGCGCGCTTCAGACCGTGAGGTGGGCACTCGGGACTGCTCTTCCCATTGGATTCAGGATCAGATGGCGTGGGCAGGGTTCGGGTCCCATGGGTGTGGCGATTCAGTTTGGTGAGGTGTGGCACGGGGGTGATGGACCACAGAAACATACCTGAGACCCTTGCGGAGGGCGTCAGGAGAACGATCGCCGGCTCCAGGAGCTGACTGCCTCCCTTTGACCTGGGCCACCCACCAAGGGGCCCTGCCTTGGTCTCCAAGCCCAGGCACTACTGCTTCTCAGCACTGTTGTGCGGAAAAAAAGGGAACAACCACAAGGAGGCAAGTCCAGTGTGCAGCAGAGGTGGCAGCACCTGGAACTGGCCTCTCATGGGGGCAGATCAGGGGGACAGGGTGTCTCAGAAGTTTTCTGGGATGAATCCAAGCCTGAGACGGATGTCCAGGCATGCCACTGAGAACCCCTAAGAAAGCCAAGCAGAAGCAGATCGCACTTGTGACCACAGGAAGGCCTGTGCCGCAGTTCAAGCCTTCTTCAGAGGGTTACCGCCAGAGGAGCCAGGAGGATCCAGAAAAGTGCAAAGGGTCCCAAACCCCACACCGGGATCACTACCTGCCACCTGGACTGCACTCAGCCACCCCCCAGTCTCCTTAGATGGGTGAACTCCCTGGCAACCAACAGGTTCACTGCTGATAAAACCTGTAGGACCCACAGCAAAAAGACCTCAATCAATCTCATATTTAAGAAATATTAGTCCTGATAAAAACATATAGGTTTTGTTGTACAGCAAAAAGTCCTCAATCTCATATTTAAAAGAAACATAGTACAACACAGTAGATACTCATACAGTTTCAAATACATATAGTTTCAAATCAATAATAAGAGGACCACAAGCTCTTTAAGTTTTTAACTACCCTTTCATATTAATCACAATCCTCAACTTCATCCTCAACCCCAAAGGAATTTTCCAGAATTTAATTGTTGTTCATTATAGAAGATTGTTATTTTTTTTCTTTATTTTGGATGTTTTATTTACTCCATTGTATTAGGTTTGTGGTTGGGATTTCATTTTTGACTTACTGCAAAGTCATAATGCAGTCAGAATAATTCCTGTGTCTCTCTTGAACTTGGAACCACTTACTATTTTATCCTGTATTTTAGGAAATTTCACCTTCATGATAGCTGCCAAGTCATTCAACATAAACTACTTCAAAAACATTAGCCAATTACTCTAAACTTTCTTAGATTTGTTGAAGGACTTTGTCTTTCTCTACTATGATTTTTACTTGATATTTCTCATTGGTGGTATGAAAAAAATCATAAAATTTAAGACTTCATGCCATTCTTTGACAAACTAAGAAAATTATATTCTTAATATCCAAGAGAGATTACATGATTTGGAAGTAAATACCTAAAAACCTAAAAACACTAATATATTTGTTTTATCAATATGTGTATTCTTTCTGAAATCAATATTTAATTTTTTAAGTAAATATTTAAAAACATAACGACACTAATAATTTGTTTTATCAATGTGTTCATCCTTTCTAAAATGTTTAATTGCTATGTCCTCACTTAATTTAACAGGGCTTTACCAGAAGCCAATTTTTTTGAAAGAAATCAGAACGGGTTCCCTTACAAAATCCCTGTAACAAGCCTAAGAATCTTTGTGCCATGGTCCTTTGAAACTCTGATGCCTCTTTTAAATTAGCTCTCTTTTTGTTCATCCACTCACTCCCCCACCCCACCCAGAGCTTTGATCAATTTCTTCTGGACTGTTGAGAAGAGCCCATGTGACTCACCAGCTAAGACTCCTGATTAGCATTATGACTCATTAAAAGAAAAAAGTACCAGACCAACAAAGAAAGGAAAACAAAACAAAAAATAAAATCTACCTGGGACACCTTTTCACCTTTCTTTATTTCATCAGAGAGAGGCATTTCACACATTTGTTTTGGTAAGCAACCACAAAGTGCTAATATTGTTCTTGTCAATAAAACTTCTGTCTTCTCACCATTCCTTATGTAATTCACCATTTAGAGTATGCTAACAGAGCTTAGTAATTTTATTGTTTTGACATAAAACATCATAATCTTAGTACAAGGTGTTTAGGCCAAATCATTTTTATGGCCTCTAAAGGGAGACCTTTGTCAACATGTCTTGCCAAGAAAGAAACAATTCCCTGTGTCAGATTATCACTCTTATTTACAACTACATCCAGAGTATAACCATGTGTGGGAGTTTAATAAGTGGATGAAATCTGTTCCTGAAGTACTGTTTCCACTACATAATATTTTAAGCAAGGGCCTACCTTGCAATAATTATTACATTTGTTTTGCGAGGAGAAAATAACAAACATGGAAACTTAACCCCTAAGACAAGGTTTTAGCATCCAACATATCTGACAAGATTTTCCTTGTCTACAGTTCCCTTGCAAAGTTGCATATTCAGTTCTTCAATCTTCAGCCTTGGGTTTTTTTTTTCTACACAGACTGCCTTTGTCTTCTCTCTCTAGGAACTCTTTCCTGCCATACAAGGGATAATCAAATGAAACAAAACAAAACAAAATAAGGATATGAGGGAAACAATTTGAAGCAAGAACATTTCTCAAACTTAACACTGTGTCAAAGTGCTTAACTTATTCCAATCTCATGGTTTTCTTCCTCAGGGTCAAAGCACTGTTTTCCTCCTCTGGTTGTATGGAAAAAATATATATATAGATCTAATATTTAATTAATGAAAAAATAAATGTCCTCTGTTACACATTATTGCTTAAGTTAGGTACTTGAAAACAGCTATTTCTCATTAATACTATATTGGACTCCTGCATTTTATTCCCATTTATGCCACAGAAAATAAAACGAACTAATTCAGTATACTGTATAGTACTTTACTTAAAAATAAACATATATCTGATAGAATAAATCAATTCTACAAAATTATTTTAAAGGTTTTTCTCAACATTTCATAATTGTCCATAATTGTGATTTACTCAGAGAGTTTAAGTTTTCAGAAATTATCAACTATGACTTCTCTAGCTGAAATTCTAAAAGTAGGATTATACTACACACATCATTTGCCCACATGTATGCATGTTCATTCATGTTTATGTAGAGAAATAATTTTTAGATAAGCAAAAAGAGAAGGAAAAGTTCTCATGTATCCCAATTCCCAGTTAATGTAAAACCAATTAAAATGTCATATAAAAGATCATTTTTAAACTAACTCAGCTAAAATTCACATCCTACATTTCAGAATACATTTACCATTTTAAAGAACACATTCAAATGTTGAAAAGAACTCTAACTGCATTAACATTTGCAGTCAATATGTTAGAAACATCCACCAATCACAGCACAGCTTCTGTGTAGATTTTGTAATTGCTATATGCAGACCACTGTTCCTTAGAGACTGAAAGAAAAAGCAGGCCCTGCTCTCAAAAATTACTGGGACAGCTGAGATCAAGGAACATTCCCAAGCTAGAGTCAATATCAAATAATGCTAAAGAGAATTACATTATAGTATAAATATACTCATATTTTCTTACATTACTGATATTTCAATTCTTCATGATACCCAAGCCCACTGTTATTTCATGCCATGGCTAACTGATACCATATAATCTGTCCCTAGATATCCAGGATTCAACTAAATTAGCCATTCCAAAGGAGTAAATTGATGAACTCTCTATCTGTTTCTGTTTATATTGCCAATCAGTGTGTTTTAGTGATATTACGAAAGTAATTAGGAAGAACAATGAAGACTCTATCCAGAAAGGGCCTTTAAATGCAGACCCTATGTCAACACTTCTTACTTCAAAAGAACAGTATTGAGACTTGCTCTTTGAAATGTCAATCATGACCCCAAATCACTGGCATCCCCTGAATGCCTACAAGAAATACAGAATCTCAGCCTCACTCCGAAAGACGAATTGCAACCTGTGTTTTAACAAGAATCCTAAGTAGATAAAATACACATAAGTTTGAGGACACCAGTGTATCCCCTCAAGGGGACCTGAAGACGGGAAAGCTAGGGTCCCTCCAGCCCTAGATGTGCTGCAGGACCAAGGGCCCTTGGAGGAGTTTGATTTTAGGTGTGTTGTGCCTGTCTTCTTTCTTGAGGAGTGACCAGCCTCGGGATGGAAAGATTAGGACACCTGCAGGTGGCAGCCAGATCCCACTACACTGAGGCTTTAGAAACCACCAGCAAAACAAAGAATGGCCCCGCAGCCCCAAGATGAGCCAAAGGCAGATCCGCACCAGAAGGTAGGCGGACCGCAGGGAAACCGCACTGGAGTGCACTGGCCACTCTCGTGTCAGCATGTCCCACCCACACACACACGCACACACTCATCAACACACTCAAAAAAGATACATGCATACACACACTCACACACACACAGAAAGGCACACGGAGACATCCAACACTCGCACGGAAACACACTGCCAGGCAGCTCCTGAGGCTGCAGGGTTCTGTTCTCTGCCGGGAAGCCCCTCGGGGACAGAGCAGCCCTGCCGCAGGCAGGCAGGCAGTACCTGGAAATCCCAGCCGGGAGGGCTTTCAGCGGGAGGCACCTTCACACTGTCTGGGCAGGCCTGAAGCATCGTGGGGAGACTTGGGGATCACCCTGGGCATCCTTGAAGCCCCTTCGGACCTTTTCTCAGCCTCATTCCGCCTGCCGGATTACCTAAAATCTCGGGACCATGGCATGATCCTGCGGAGAGGAAGGGCCGTTGCCAAACGCGAAGACACTGCCACAGAGGGCCCCTGCTTGCCGAAGCCGCTCAGACCGTTCCCTGGGCAACGGTGACGGTCACTGTGACCGGAGCCCCGGCTCAGCTCTGGTGCCTGTGACATGCTGCTTGCGCATGCGCATGCGCGTGCCCGGCTGGGGAGCCGCAACATTGGCGCTGTCCAGCTGCTGCCGCACAGGTGCACGGTGGAGGCGGTGCCAGGGGCGGCTCTGGGAAGGAGGCCGCGTGCCACAAGCAGCGCTGGATCCCGACAGTCCTGACCTCAGTACCTCCTTGAGCCGGCTTTCCTCTTCGTTTCGGGTGGAAGAGGAGCGCGTTTCAGACCGTGAGGTGGGCACTCGGGACTGCTCTTTCCATTGGATTCCGGATTGGATGGCGTGGGCAGGGATCAGGTCCCATGGGGCTAGAGATTCAGTTTGGTGAGGTGTGGCAGGGGTCGCTGGACCACCGAAATATACCTGAGACCCTCGGGGAGGGTGTCAGCAGAACGTTCCCTTTCTCCATGAGCTGACTGCTCCCCTTCGGCCTGGGCCACCCACCAAGGGGCTCTGCCTTGGTCTCCAAGGAATATGGGCTTCACAGTTCTTTTATTAATGCAGTGCTTACAAAATTGCAGTTTGCAGTACCAATGTGATCTCTAGCAGAACTAGTTCATTCGATGCCATGGTATCAAATGTGTTAGAAAGATTTGGTTAGTATTACATACTTTTCTCATTTACTTAGCCTTAGGAATGCTCAGATTTTCAAAAGTCTTGAATGATCTTTTTTAATGGCATACTATTGTGAGATTGAGGCAGTTTCATAATTTGCTATTAATGTATATCTAACATAGAATACAAATTCAATATAAAATATAACCAGTGAAGCCTCTTTTTTGTAGGCGAAGTTTCTCTCCATGTGTATTACTGAATGGAGATTGCCTTCACCTGTGCCTTTTATCTCCCAACGGGAACGTGAATTGTTCCTGCAGAGGGGACCAAATATTGCTAGAGGACAACAGATGTGTGAGTAAGTAAAGAGAACTGAAATGTAATACGACATATCTGTTTCAAATTCCACATACGTAACTGAAATTGTTAGTGTATTCATGACATTGTGATCTCTTTCAATATTAGAAGCTCAGTCAGGTTATCTCTCTGTTCTAAAGAAAACTGAGTTCACTGTTCTGCTTAGTCATAGCACCATGTGCTAGATAATGGTAAACAAAATGGTAACAAATGTTTTACCCTCCTGGTTATGCACTGGAAAGTGTTGGGGCTAGCTAGAGAAGCGTCTGCACACAATGATCACCTGAAAACTTCCAGTTGTGGCTTTGTGAATTGAATCAATAGCTAAAGTAATTGAGGCTGAAATAAACTGGTATACAGGCAGTAAATCAGTAGCCTTGCAGTAAAACCACTCGCAGTCCACCACAGTATGTAAATGAGAGAGAATGTCTCATGCAGCTTACTAGTAATCATTTCCAAACTGTTAATTAAGAATGTAACATTGCAGCCTTGCATGATGTTTATACCTCCCAAGGCATTACAATCTTTAATTAGTACCATTACAATATACACTTATTAACAGCTAAGTTTCCAAAACTGTTCCAAAATATATCAGGGCTCAAGTGTTCCAATATTGCCATGAAAAATTAGCAAGAAAAATTTAAAAAGGTTAATTTTCTTTAACATTAAGACAATTTGTGTATAAGGTGGGAGAGAAGTGTCTTGGCAATTGGTGAACTCACTCTCAGGATGTGTCAAATTTGATATATTTTTTCCCTCCTCATCTATTAATATGTTCTCATCTCATATATTTTCATTCCAAAAATTAATTGAGTTGGATATGTCTACATGATAAAAATCAGTATTTTTCATCTTCATCTTCAGTCCTTTTTCTAATTCTCTTTCTAGTGGAAGGATCTTCTCTCTTACCTGCTCTTTAATGCAAGTGCTTGGACATAATTTTCTGTATCTTGAAAACTATTACACCGCATGTAAAATAACATAGACATATTTTCTCACTGTGCAAATTGATACCACAGCCTAAAAGGGCAACACTTAGGATAAAAATTAAAAGTTGTTTTACTTAAGACTATGCCAAAGCAGATGAGAGAATGATGCAATTAGACAGAATTTTAAATGTAGATGGCCAATTCCCATATTTAGGGCCAAAACTTCCCATATTTGTTCATCACTTAACACTTCTCTGAATTGTTCAGGCAATTACTTAAACTCTTTCAGTTTGCCTTTGTGGTTTCAGCTGTGATAGTCTGGATCTGATGCCATCTGTAAGCCTGGAGTGTTAGCCATGCATTAGAATCACTCATGTTTCTTTCACAGGTCACTGTAGGCTAGTAGTGATGTAATTCCTTTAGTCAAAATTGCAAAGCTTATTTCTGTACAGTGGTGGCCTGTCCTTGGTGCATAATAAATTCAACACAAATGTCCCTACTAAACTTCTCTCCACTGATGAGAGGAAATGAATCAGGAAGGAAACTGTCATTTTAAACGAGCATGATTGTATTCACATGGAACGTAGAGTGATATTGGATTCCTCAGAGCTGACAATCTGTTATAGAGGCAGATGACATCCATTGTGCTTTCATATTGAGACTCTGTTGTAGTCTAGCAGAGAGATTAGAAAATAACTTTTGGCTTCTCCTTGTCAAATTCATCTTTAGGACATGAGAATGTTTCTGGCATATCTATGTCCTCGAGTGATTTTACCCAGAGTGATTCATGAATGTTAATGGCAGCATTAAAGGGGTGAAAGGCCATGTACTAACACCTACCTGGGGGCAAAGGAGGAAAAACCATTTGTTGTCATAACTGCTGACAAAAAAATTAGGCAGTTCCCTTGCATACAACATTGCTAATCTTATTGCAATCCATAACAGCAATAGATATAGTAAATATAATTAGATGAAGTAATTGCTGTGCAGGAGAATAAGGGCAGCTGAACCATGAAGTTTCCAGATAAAAGCAGAAACACTCAATACTATTACATCAAATAAGTATACCTTAGGAAGAGCTGTATTCATACAATATTTGTTTTTGTATAATGTAAAAAATATTTATCTTTGAATAGTTTTTATCTTTTTCCCAAAGGCATTAAGATTATTAAAGATTCAATATGGCCTTTTCTATCACAACAATTATTTTTTTCATTGGACAAGAGACAGTAAATAAGATAAATGTAAAATAGGTAAAATAAGTCAGGAATGTCAACAGACTCAATAAGTGGCTGAATTTTATTCTGTACTAAGATGATTGCACTTAGCATTATTAGCAACCTTTTATTTTTTTAATTTAATAAATTTTTTAGTTTTAAATTATTTGTTACCTTGTCTAAAATGACATTTTGCTTTAGCTAATGACTGATCAATGAAGTTTAAACTGCACCAAGAGAAAAAAATATCACTGGAATATGTTGTTATTATTGAAAGAGTTAAATTAGAAGTCAAACATGATGCAGGAACAGAAAACCAAATATCACATCTTCTCATTTATAACGTAGCTAAACATTCGATTTACTTGGACATAAAGATGGCAACAATGGACATTTGTGTCTAATACAATGGGGAGAGAAGGAGGTGGACTAGTGTTTAAAAACTAACGATTTGTACTATGCTTAGTACCAGGGTGACAGGATCAATTCTATCTTAAACATCAGTATCATGTAGTAAACCCATGCAACAAACTGGCACATGTACCCCCTGAATCTAAAATAAAAGTTGACATAATAAAAAGAAGACTTAGATAAATAGACCCTCTGCTAAATTAATTAAATTGTAGAAATAATAAAGAAATAAAACCTTGGAAGTTTCAAATAGTATTAGTGGATATTTAATTAAATATTCCTGAAATAAAGCTCAAAAATTGATACTAAATTATAAAATTAAGCTATATTCTTTAATTAGCAGAGATGAATGAATTTTACTTCCAACATAATTAATAAAACTGGATTTAAATGTACACTCATTCAGCAAGCAATGGGTGAGTACATACATGCAAGCAGACAGCCCACCCCAAAAATTGGACCCCAGGGTTTTCCAGTAAATCTATTATTGAATAATAAAAACAAGTCCTTTGTCCTCAAAAGAGACCCTTCAAAATAGGGATGACATATTGCCATTATAAGGATAAAACTTACCTGTAGAAAAGACCTTTTGGTACTTGAGGCTATTGGCTTACAAATTAGAACAAATCACCTACAAACTCAAACTTTTAATTTATAATAAAAATTATGAGATTTAGAAATTAAACTGACAGTGACCAATTGGAGTTCCTAGCATCAGGTGCACATGCTTTCCATGCGGCCATTTTCCTCCGGCACCTCATCCTATCAATTCCTGTGCGTTTCATGGAGTAGGTGCAGTCATGCATGGTGGCATGAAAGGGTCTATTCCTGGGTACCTCCTGCACATGGATCGGGTTAGTGGCTGATGAGGATAATTTTAAAAATTCTAATATTTCTGAAAGATACAACTTGCTACTGAGGTTTCATCAGAAGATTAGGAAGGAAGATCAGAAAGTGGGTAAAAGTGGTGACTATTCATTTGACTGAGATGATTCACATCAAGCATTTAAAATGGGTACTCTATGCACTGAAAAAATATTGGTATATTGAAAAATATATAATTGATTCCATTAAGAAAGCACAAAACCCTTTTAGGTATGTACAGAACTCATTTTACTGGCTCTTTTTAAAAAATTATTTTTAAGATCTTAATTTTTTTGTAAAGAAATGTCATAAACCATTGTTTTTAATTTTACAGTTAGATAAATTTTAGCTTATCTTTATGACAAAAATTAAAAAATAATTGTAACAGTGTCAAAAAATGTTTACCATTACACAAAAGCATTGACTTCTTTTTTCTTGCATCTAAAAATTCCTCCTGCAACATTTTTGCGGAATTTGAATGTGGAAATGGTGAACGCATTGACTACCAGCTCACTTGCGATGGCATTCCCCATTGTAAGGACAAATCAGATGAAAAACTGCTCTACTGTGGTAAGTGTCCAATATGGGGTTTGTTCATTTCAGATAAAGTTTTCTGAATCCTTTTACAGTTTTTGGTTTGCTTGTCTCTGTTTGCTTTATGTGGTTGATTTCTTTAATGTCTCTCATTAACCTGTTGATCTACGGTAATTGACTTGGATTTGCTTATGTTAAAATGAGGCATTTTATCTCCTATCTGGTAGCCATGATATTCACTAAATTATTTTTTCATGGTTTTCTATCCACAAAATATATTTTTTAAAGAGATGAGGATCTCATTATGTTTCCTAGACTGATCTCAAACTCCTGAGCTCAAGCAACCCTCCCACCTTGGACTCACAAGGTGTTCAGGTTTAAACACCTCAACCCACCAGAAAATGAATATTTTTAAAAGTAGGAGCTAATCTTTTAACACCCTAGTTATTCATCTTTAGCAATAGGTTTCAGCTTACTTTCCTTAAAATGTAACTCAGAAATATCAGTGATTTTTGGATATTACAGGATTGCTCTGAAGCAAAGTTGCACCAACAGGCAATAGCACATTGTTGGGTTGTTATCAAAGTCTTGTCAATTCTATTTCGGTCTCCAAGGTTAGCATGGGAGCTAGTGTATTTTGGTACAAAGGTTTATTGCCTTAGGCATGGCCTACATCAAACATAGAATTCCACTAGCTATGCTTCTGCTGGCAACACCAAGTGATAATCAACCTCCATTCTCCCTCAGGAGTAGAGATTGGCTTTTCTACTCTAATAAGCAACTGAGATTTCCCTTCATTGCACAATATTTTCTCTTGGAAATTTATATCTGTGTAATCATTGATAATCATTGTATATTTGATCCAGATTTTTAACAAATTGGTGTGATTAATGTTTAATTCTAGAAATCTAATAATATTGAGATAGTATGCTATGCAAAATTTAGGAATCTTTATCTGAAATTGCTACATTTTATATTTACTCTTCTCCTCTATTCCATTATCTGGGTAATAATTACACCTAAACAATTAATGAAAAGTTAGAACGAGAGGAAGACTAAATCTGTGAGATCCACAGACCGTCCTGTCATTCTATTATGTTACATAATAAAACACCATCATTTAAAATGAGAGTCTAATATCATTTGTCCATAATTGATCTAAAACCAATGGCCTAAAGAATTTACCTCAAATAATATATTCACTTTAATAAATGGTTATATTCTGTACAATATATAAATATTAAAGCAGATAAAATTTTATTGTAATCAACTCACAGGTTTGCATTTACCATAAGTTGACTGGAGATTATATTTCATGTAATTTTTATTTTTGTACAAGTCAGATGATATTTGTGTAGAGCAGGAGTTGGCTAACATTTTCTATAAGGGTTCAGCTAGTGAATATGCTAAGTTTTGTGGGTCATATATGCTTTCTGTCACATATCCTCTGTTGTTTATTATTTACCATCCTTTAAAAATGTAAAAAGTATTCTTAGTTCAAGAGCCATATAAAAACAGTCTCACAGGCTAGATATGGCCTATGGGCAATAGTTTGCCAACCCCAGGTGTAGAGTATGGGATTTGGACTCACACCTGAGGTTAAATCTGTGTTCCCAAACCTGCTAGTGTAACTAGGCTAGTGTGCAAACCCTAGTGTGACTAGGGTAAGCAACATAACTCACTTCTCTATGTTTTAGTTTTCTACTATGAAACAACTATCTCTTACCATAGTTGAGAGCATTAAACCAGCAAGTATTTATCTACATATACTCAATAAAGAGCCTGGGGCAAAGCTAGCATTTAATATATAGCAGCTATTATTATTTTAAATGGTAGCTTCTGCCTCAAATCAGAGAATGTTAAGAAACCTTCATAATGGTAAATAGAACTCAGAAAGTAATTCTCAGGGAATTCTGTAGATATTTTAATATAATTTTTTAAAAAAAATTTATTGAGATTTAGATGACTCCATGAGGCACTGATTCAGGAATACATGCTTTGGTGCTTTTTATTTTTCTTTTTATAAAATCCTTGCAGATAGATGCAAAGGATATAGGAAATGGGTGTTGGAGTGTTTTTTTTTTCTTCTTTTTTTCTTTTTAGGTACATATTTATTTCTTCAGAATTGAATATGTGATATATATTTATTTCTGTGCTACTTGACAGAAGTGCCAGAAACAATAATGTGGGTATAACTTGAAAAGATCTCCAGGCATGAATCACTGAAGTTAAAACACTAAGTCAAAAAGGGCCCTTGCTGAATGAACTGCTCTTTGACAATTCATAAACATGCTAATCCAGAGCTTTTATACAACACAGCACTTTTTTATAGATCCATAATCCAGTCATTATTAATGAAATATTATGTGTGATTTGCATTTTGTACAAATACTTCTATATGATCTCTGGTTATGAGTTTCTACTTTTATTTATAAGAAAACAGAAGCTGTCGAAGAGGCTTCAAGCCTTGCTATAATCGCCTTTGCATTCCACATAGCAAGTTATGTGATGGAGAAAATGACTGTGGAGACAACTCTGATGAATTAGATTGTAAAGAAAAATACTTGTTCCATCAGTCTAAGAGTATTGGTGTGCTCAGTGTTTCCAGAACTTCTCCAACATTTGTTTCTGGGAGCTCTATGTTATGTAAGACTTAGTAACATCTATGGATCACACTTTGGTAAGTGCTGTTGGAATATACTTACTAAAGTTCCTTAAAAATTCTCATTATGTTCTCTATTTCTGTTTTCTACTCCTTTGCTCACTTTAAAACTCTTATAATTTCTCACCTCTTCAGTTTCACCTTCCTAGATTTGAACATTTCTACCAGAATGTGTAATATTGAATTTTTCTGTGCCAAAAATGTTCCCCTTCACTCCTTAGTTCTCTGTTTTACTCATGATCACATTTTCCTAACCACCAAACAGGAAACATTGGTGGTCTTTTTAATTTCTCCTTCCCACATACCCAATTATCAACAAATATTCCAGTTATTTCAAATAACCTCTATTTCAATCCACTTTAAGCCTGGATTCACAGAGTATCCCTTTACTTGGTTTCCCTGCCTGTGCTTTTTCCAGTTCATTTCTATGTTATCAGTCTTGCTAATGCTGTTTAACATTTTTGCAAAGTGATCGCTATGACAGATGATCAAGCCAAACTACCTGAGTTAGAAAAAACTGCTGCCCCAGCACTTACTGTCTACATTTGGATATGACACTTAACTAATTCATGTCTCAGTTTCCCAAACAGTAAGGTAGGAAAAATAATTAAATGAGAATAACAATATTAAATTAGGTTAAAAAGGAATTTGGCAATAGTGAATGCTATGTTAGCACTGGCTATAAAATATGTATATTGCACTAATAAAGAAACTTAATGGAATACCAATGTTTGCAGAATAAATGCTACGTTTTAGTCTGACATTGAAAGCCTTCTTAAATCTGGACCCAACAGATATTTCCAAACTATTATCACTTTAAACTCTTTTCATTCAATGGACACACTTTACTGAGTGGTCCATTAAGGTTTGAGACACAAAATTCATGAGACATGAGCCTGTACTCAAGAATATCAAAGTCTAAATCTAAGACAGCCATGTAAGCAGGTGAAGATATATAGAAGGTGCTGTGATTGCACACATAAGAACAGCATATGTGTTTTTGTTTTTTGGCTTGGAAGTATCCTCAAAGGTTTCACAGACTATACTGAATTTAAGCTGAGTCTTAAACTAAAAATAAGGTAGAATGAATGAAACAAAAAGAGAATTCCAATTAGAGGGACTAGCATTGAAACTGAAAGTAATTTGATATAGTCAGAGACCGATTGCATGTAAGAGAGCAGTAAAAACAGAGAAGGTACAGGAAGGAGCCAGGGCATGAAGGCGGATTTTGTGCCATGTGAAATAACTCAAACTTTATCTTGTAGTCACAAGAAAGTCACTGAAGGTTTAAAGCAGGCCAAGTATAATCAAATTTACATTTTGAAAAGGAAAGAAAAGAATAGGATTGTGTTAATGAAACCTACAACAATAAGATTTGTTTGTGTGGGAATGGGGATAAGACAGTAAGGATAGTTTGCATTCCGAAGTTGGAGCACTTGAAGATATCTGAATGAAGCTGCTTCACAGGCTTGTAGATAGGTAGAGATTTGGAATTCAGATAATAGATGTTGATCAGAAGTATTGATTTGGGACACATTAAGGAGAAAAACTCAGAGGAAGTGTGGAATAATGATTGCATTAGCAAAGTGCATCAAAATTACTTATCAAAATAACAAATTATATATGAAAATGAGAAGTAGCTTGCAAGACTAATAGAAGGATCTGTTTAAGAAATTATTTTCTCAAGAAAGGAGGATTATTCAGCATTTTCAAGTGTTACAGAAAGGGCAAGAGGGCAGGCATGAACTGGAGGTCTCCATCGTATTTGACAAATAGTAGATACTGTCTTGATTAAATTCATGGGAGTCAGTTCAGTGGAATAGCAGGGGAAAGCAAGAGCACATTGGGTTAAGACAGAAAATAGGTGGCGAGGGAGTAAAGACAGTGAATGTATACTGGTTTTAGAAAAGATTGATGATAAAGGAAAGGTATAAACTACAGTTGTGTAAGAAGGCTATGCAGAGTTGAGAAAGAGGGCAGAATGTGTGCAAATTGTTTTGTAGCTGTATGGAATGTTGGGAAGTTACTCTGCCATCTTAGACAGGGTGTCTTTGGGGAAACACTTGCATAGATTATCATCTAATGTTGACACTGTAGTTTAGGAAAAGCCAGTTACATTTGCCAATTAAGTTACCTATTATATTACCCATAAAAGATTAAAAACGTAAGATATAGTCAGATACTGGAAGTAGATGGAGGAAAATAAATTAGCATTTGGAAGAAAAGAGGATAAGAAATGATAAGACCTAGAAATGGATATGTTCTGTCAATTATTTGTAAGCAGGAGTGGGAAATATAATATAGGCATTAAGCCAGGTTAAAGGTAAAGCTATCAAGAGAGAATGTGCAGGAACTGAGCAATAAATACAGAAAATAGATTTTTTTTTTTTTTTTGGTGTAAGTGGTTTATTTGAGAGGTGAATCCAGGAAGCACAAACCAGAATGTAGGGAAAGAGAAACAGGGAAGACAGAAAAGCCAACATGATGTGCTGGTGTCTGCTCTACTCACTACACTCACTTACTCACCCAGATTTCACCTTTGCTCACATTATTCCTCATGCCACGAAATGAGCCTAACCTTTCTGTCTCTCATGAAGAATTCCAATTATGTGAATGGTGGGCAGGGCTCAAAACGCCTTGCAGTCCTATTTGTAAAATGACTTCAAACTGTTTACACAGTTCAATTACAATTTTATACCTCCTTCCAGATTAGAACACTGCTTCAAAATTATTTTAAATGCCTGGACAACCATCAAACCTTCTGGTGATAGGCGATGCAGTAAATATGTGGTTTAGGGCAAAGGAGCTGGCAGCAAGACAAGGAAAAGCTGACTATCTAACAAAAATAACCTATGTCATAAGACTGTGGAGAAAATTCCCATATGTACTTTGGGGCTGTCCAATCCTGAGCATATTAGACCTTCCCTGGCACCCCAGATGGTGAGGCTCTCTTCCCTGGCCCCTGTCTGAGGGCCCAGTATCCTCCTTGACCTCACATGAGCCTAATGTGGGCCAGAAAGGATAGATTTGTGTGCCCTCAGCATAACACGTGGCCAGTGAGTATCAAGTCCTCCTGACTCTTTGGCCCTGTGACCCTATTCTGACAGCTGGGTCTTTTCCGTATGCCTCAGATCTGCCTACCGTCTCCTGTTTTTATCTACTGCAAATGAATCCAACTACCCAGACAACTATTGAAACTTCAATTACTGGCTCAAGTGGACAAGTCAAATTAGTGGCTTTCCCTTTCTGCCTGACCCAGTGCAATGACCTCTATGCTATACTGAGTTATGATAAGAAGTATTAGAGCTTCACATAAGTGCTGTAAGAGCATTGATCAGTATCTTTTACAAACCCACACTGTGAAAATGTATCCAGTCAAATTTTTTTCTATGCAGAGGTGACCTGAAGAAGCCATAACTCTTTCAACAGGATGAAAATTATGCTGCCTAATCACGGTAATCACAGTGCCAAGTCAGGAGGGAGTGGGAGACTAGATCATATTTATTTGGTGAGATGAAGAGTGGCCAATCACCTACCTTACCCTTCCACAGGAGTCTCCGTCTGTCAGTCAACAAGTCTTTTCCAAGAGCCTTCTATATGCTATGCTAAGCTTAGGCACCAGCTTAGGAGATTCAAGTCAGGCATGAGAATGCATTTTCTGGCCATGATTAGGGGATTTAAATACTTGGGTGTATTCCTGAGACAGCCTGGGTAGCCTCCTTGTTTTGCAGCTTTTATAAATATGTTAGACTTTTAGGAAAAGCTAAATCAGTGATTTCCTAGCTGAATTTCAGAGAATCCTAGGGTGTCATGAAAACCTAGACTTCTATAAAGTGAGCTTTATGGGATTATATATATATTTGCTTAAGTTTTCACTGTTTAATGAAAATTGACTCTTGACTATTTAAAAAATGGTAATAAAAAGTGGCACCCGTGCATTTAAATGTGTCCTACATAAAATTTGGATATGTTGGAACATCAAAGTCTGGGTGCTGCTATAATGTTAACTCATTTTTGTGCAGACGTTGAAATCAAGCTTCTCTTGTGGCATGCGTTTAGCTAACTGCAGGGGCATCTGTTAAATAATGGTGATCACTTACAAATACCTATGTACAACATGATCCTCCCACTCCTACACAATAAAAACAAGATGTTGAGGCTTACATAAAACTTCAACTGTCATCCCAAACTTCCAATTAAAAATTCCTGTCTGTTTGAACGAATCTTATTACTCTAATTGGCTGGCTTTTTTTCTTTTCTTTTCTTTTTAATTGTACTTTAAGTTTGGGGGTACATGTGCAGATCTTACAGGATTGTTAAACCATGGGAGGTTAATATGTTACTATGGGTTTTCTCCAGAAATGAAAGTGTATTTTCAAAAGATGTAAATAAATTAGTCAGTGTGTTTGGGTTTATAAATCTAATACCTCATACATGATAGGTGTTTATTAAATTCTTATGTGGCTGGTTGAAGTAATGTCTTCTAAAATATATAGATAGATTTTATTCTGCTAATTATGTCAGTACCAGCTGCTGAATAACAATAAAACAACTCAAGATGTTATTTTTCTCTGTTTTCGTATAAACTCTTGATTTCTGTGTTATAAGTTTCTCAGTGTACTCTTGGGCACAGAACATGCCTTTGCAAATGAAGCTTCTACCATAACCTTCCTTTTATATAAAATTATAACAGTTATATATCTTAAAAATGAACAAGCAAAATTGATGCCTTAAAGCTTGTTATGTTGAGTGCAGGGCATCTGAAACTACAATTCCTGTGGAAACACAAGCACGCACTTTATTACTTAGTAGAAATTAGCGAATTGAATTAAATGATCTTGCTCCTTTAGTATAAACAAATGGGTAGCTATTTAAGTGAATGATAACTCTTAATTGAATCTTTTATTTTTGATGTTTCTCTCATGTTAAGTTTATTAACATAGTGTCCTTGTGCAGTACCTTTTAAGCTACGAAAGGAAGACTTCCCTGGATCTATATTCCATAAGCCAGGCTGTCTGATAAACACTTATATTATTCAAATGTGTTTCCACCAAATATCTCCCTTATAATGCATAAAAGATGATAAAGGAAAAGGCATTCATAAGGGCTCAAGGAGAATAAAACAGACGTCTTTTCCAAGCCCTTTCTTCCAGTTACCTCTTCTCTCTTTCTTTTGTCAGTGGAGTGTAGAGATGCAGTGCTTTTTTGTACATATATGCAGGCATGGAAATCACCTATCACTTTTTAATCTAAACAAAAGATAAAAGATAAAGTGATATAATTGGAAATCAGTATAAACAAGGAAATTTTGATAGACTATGGTAAGAGGCTATGGTGGAGCCATCTGTAAATTATCTGAAGTATTATTATACCTTCCTGAATTTAGATGTCAGTAGTAATTATTACTTTTTTAAAAAATTTCACAAGAGCAGAGAGTCTATTTACAGAGTAGAAAGGGTGTTGCAATGAATTGCTTTTTGTTTATTCTCTTTTGGGGGGAAAAATGACAAATCTTCATAATTTTTTAAATTTACTGCTCCTTTATAGAGGTCCCTTCATGACTGAGAGTTTTAGATGTCAGGTCATCTGGAGGTGGGAAGAAGAGGCATTGTTCATAAGTTTGTAGTTTTGTATTCCTCTTCTGGTTGTGTGGCAGGTTGAGTGAATTTATTCAGGGAGAGTGCATGATATGCTTCCTTCCCTATTGAGATGAGTATAAAACTGCTCCCTTTGGGAAGCACATGAAATTCCTTGGGGCACCAAGTACTTTTAGGTAGATGGGGGAGCTAGCAGTTCTGATGCTCCCTAAAGGAGAGGAAATTAGCATTTGTTTTTTCCTAAGTTCGTAGCAAATTTTTGAAGATTCCATAAACAACAAGCTAAAGGAAAAGAATAAACATAGCTGGAGAGGAAAACAGCTTTCCTTCTGCATTTGTGCACCCTCAGAACCTAAGGGGTGAATTAAATAATTAAATAAAAGATGTTGCTTAAAAGTAAATGAAAGAGAGATATGAGAGCAAAGTTAATGCTTTTTGTTTTCCTTTTCAGCTCTTGTTTGCTACAGGTTGGATAAAGAATGCTGGAAGAGAGAATTGACTTTGGTTATTTATAAGAAACATCCTAAAAAAATGCAGAAAGGCCATTGATTTTAGCATACACCATGGAATACTATGCAGCCATAAAAACCGATGAGTTCATGTCCTTTGTAGGGACATGGATGAATCTGGAAACCATCATTCTCAGCAAACTGACACAAGAACAGAAAATGAAACACCACATGTTCTCACTCCCAGGTGGGTGTTGAACAATGAGAACACATGGACACAGAGAGGAGAACATTACACACTGTGGTCTGTTGGGGGGGGGGGGGGAATAGGGGAGGGACAGTGGGGTGTAGGGAGGTTGGGGGAGAGATAACATGGGGAGAAATGCCAGATATAGGTGATGGGGGGGATGGAGGCAGCAAACCACATTGCCATGTAGGTACCTATGCAACAATCCTGCATGATCTGCTGCACATGTACCCCAGAACTTGAAGTGCACTAATATATATAATATATATATATATATATATATATGCCATTGATTTTTAAATCTTTTAAATCTCATTAACTATTTTAGCTGATATGCTAAAAAGAAAGTGGAAGAAATAGTAGACTTAAGAAAGTATACGAGAGAGAGAGAGAGTGGTTTTACTTTCTCTCTTGCTGCTACTTTTTATCCACAATCCGATAGCTAGCCCTTCTTCCTTTGTAGTGCCTTGTTGCTATTCCTGGTGTGGCTGTAGGGTGTTTTCACTCATGTTTCATAGGCTTACTTTTTCTTTCCAGCTACCTGGAGGAAAAAGTGTAGTATCTGTCCCTTGGCTTATCTTTATTTGGACCATATTATTTTATTTTCTCTCTTTATCAAGACTTTTAGCCTGTGGAAATGTTGTCAGAAAACTTTCATATTCACCTGACAAATTAGAGATTTCAGTATCTTTCTTCCTCAAAAGTCACCATATGCACGAAACAAATTTCAATAGTTCACTGACCAAAACAAAGTGATTAAGAAATAAAGTTGAGGCAACAGAGAGAAAGAGGTTTTGACAAGAGATGTGTTTACTTATTTAATGAAGTTTCTACTATGTCCGTAGATTGTTTTTCCTCACAGGATTCCCCTTCCTTGCCTGTTAATGCAGCAGATATGAATCCCCACAATCACCTCACTCCTACTGCTCACACAGTTCTACAACAATTTTCATTGCCTTTTCTAACTCTCTGGTGGTTCTCAAACCCTACACCAAATAATGCAATATGTGGAGGCAGGATCAGGTACAAAGGGACAATCTGTTCCTACTTGCACATTGCAAACACTCTAACAGCCTGTCTTTGCCTCCTCCCATGGATTCATCAGCCCCATTGTTATTTTGGAAAATAGGACAAAAAAATAAATACATTCTGCAAATCTACTCTTTGTCATATTCTCTGAATTTCTTCCTTTATCTATTTTCTTATGCTTTCTAATATATATCTTTAAAAATTACTACCTTCCAACCCCTCTTTTGAACTTCAAAGTTAAAGTTTCTACTCATCTAGTTTTTGGTCCTCTCTTTATTTCCGTTTTGTTTCCGGAACTCAATTTAAGACTGTGGTGCATTTGTCCCACATGTCCTTCCACTCTTCTCCCAAGTTACCCTTTACATTCTCTGTTACCTCAGAACTTCCAGGACTGTTTTTCTTAGACCCAATTACTGTGAAATCCCTGAATCTCCAGTTTTCTTGACTGTTTGAAATGCCATTTCCTACTTTTGCCTCTTCACCCTCTCTGCCACTACTTCTCACTCAGACAGAGGATTCTCTATGGGAGATTGGAGGCAGATGGTGATGGTGAAATAAGTTGCAATTGTCTCCATTGGCATGTTCCTGGCATCCTAAACTCTAACTTCAAGTAGATAGAAACTCAAGTGCATGATGAGATGGACCATTACAGGATTTCTTAGGATATTAGAATTATCTAAAATGTTATTTAACAGAGACACGCCATTTGTCTTCCAAAAAGAGATTGTAAGCAATCTTTTTTGAACAAAGTTATAAGAAACTACTGATAGACAGTGAAGCCAAAAACAAAATGTAAATAATTGACATGATTATATTCTGTGTTATATGTTTCATTTACTGTTTCTATTGTAAAAATAGAATATTAAATGTAATACAAATAAATATAAAAGAGGTTCTGCCATTGTAGACACAAAAGAAAAAAAACTATTTTTTCTGTTTTGAAACAACACATTTATCTGTATTTGTAATAACGTTATCTGTTTCATATGTTATAATATCATTTTTAATAAAAAGTGAAGCAATTATAATTGCAAAATATAAATAAAACATTTCTTCTAATCATTTAAACAGATAAGTATGCAACTTTAAGATGCTATTCAATATAATAAAAACAGTACATTATGAAATACAAATGACATAGATATCCTTACATAAAATCTGCTAATTTAAAGATAGCATTTTAAGTATTTGCAATTGATATCATTTCTATTTATAATTAAATAGACTCTTTAAAATATCAACACTACAAAGAGAATAAAATATCTAGGAATGCAACTAACAAACGATGTAAAGGACCTCTTAAAGGAGATCTAAAAACCATTGCTCAAGGAAATAAGAGAGGACACAAACAGATAAAAAAAATATTCCATGCTCTTTCTTAGGAAGATTCAATATTGTGAAAATGGCTATACTGCCCAAAGTAATTTATAGATTCAACGCTATCCCCATTAAGCTACAATTGACCTTCTTCATGGAACTGGAAAAAAACACTTTAAATTTCATACAGAATCAAAAGAGAGCCTGCATAGCCAAGACAATCCTAAGCAAAAAGAACAAAGCTGGAGGCATCACGCTACCTGACTTCAAACTATACTACAAGGCTACAGTAATCAAAACAGCATGGTACTGGTACCAAAACAGAGATATAGACCAGTGGAACAAAACAGAGGTCTCAGAAGCAATGCCGCACATCTACAATCATGTGATCTTTGACAAACCTGATGAAAGCAAGCAATGGGGAAAGGGTTCCTTCTTTAATAAATGGTGTTGGGAAAACTGGCTAGCCATATGCAGAAAGCTGAAGCTGACACCTTCCTTACACCTTACACTAAAATTAACTGCAGATAGATTAAAGATTTAAACATAAAACCTAACACCATAAAAACCCTGGAAGAAAACCTAGGCAATACCATTCAGGACATAGCCACAGGCAAGAACTTCATGACTAAAACACAAAAAGCAATGGCAACAAAAGCTAAAATAGTCAAATTGGATCTAATTAAATTTAAGAGTTTCTGCACAGCAAAAGAAACAATCATTAGAGTGAACCAGCAACCAAGAGAATAGGAAAATATTTTTGCAATGTACCCATCTGACAAAAGGCTAATACCCAGAATCTACAAAGAACTGAAGAAGATTTACAGAAAAAAAAAAATCATCAAAAAGTGGGTGAAGGATATGAACAGACACTTTTCAAAAGAAGACATTTATGCAGCCAACAAACATATGAAAAGAAAGCTCATCATTGCTGTTCATTAGAGAAATGCAAATCAAAACCACATTGAGATATCATCTCATGCCAGTTAGAATGGCGATCATTAAAAAATCTGGAGACAACAGATGCTGTAGAGGATGTGGAGAAATAGGAACACTTTTACACTGTTGGTGGGGGTGTCAATTAGTTCAGCCATTGTGGAAGACAGTGTGATGATTCCTCAAGTATCTAGAAATGGAAATTCCTTTTGACTCAGCAATCCCATTACTGGTATATACCCAAAGGATTATAAATCATTCTACCGTAAGGACACATGCACATGTATGTTTATTGCAGTACTGTTCACAATAGCAAACACTTGGAACCAACCCAAATGCCCATCAGTGATAGATTGGACAAAGAAAATGTGGCACATATACACCATGGGATACTATGCAGCCATAAAAAAACAATGAGTTCATGTCCTTTGTAGGGACATGGATGAATTCTCAGCAAACTGACACAAGAAAGGAAAACCAAACACTACATGTTCTCACTCATAGTTGGGTATTGAACAATGAGAACACATGGGCACAGGGGAGGGGAACATCACACATTAGGGTCTGTTGGCAGGTGGGGGACTAGGGTAGGGACAGCAGGGGGTGGGAACTTTGGGGAGGGATAATACTGAGAGAAATGCCTGATGTAGGTGACAGGTGGATGGAGACAGCAAACTACCATGGTATGTGTGTACCTATCCAACAATCCTGCAAGATCTGCACATGTACCCCAGAACTTAAAGTACAATAAAAAAATATATAAGCACTAGTATAAGTGGCATAATCAAAGGACCCTTCAGGTTGTTCATTAACATAATCAACTTGTAGAAATTTGAATTTGGAATAAAAATATCACCTAAATTAATCTAATATACATAGTATATCATACACCCCTTCACAGCATTTTACCGGAAACCATTATATGATTTTGAATGGGTAAGCAACTTAGAAAGGAATATATGATTGAAAATAAGTTATTTTATACAAAATGTATATAATGACAGTAGCATATTGAAACTAATTTTCATTTAAGTGGAGAGCATAGAATTGGATGACTTTTATTACAATAATAATAAGGAAAGACACATTTATATGTTTCTTCGCATGAAGAATTGTATTTCTTACATTCATTATTAATGATGATATGGCCATGTAACAGAGTATGACATAGCATCGATGACTTTCTAGTAGTAGTAAGCTGTTCTCCCTGAGAAACAAAGCCAGTGCTCAGTGATGCCCCTCTTCCTGTCTTTCCGTCCCTGTTTCTATCTCTGTCTCTCTCTATTATAGCAGGAAATGCTTCACTTCTTGGCAACCAGGTTGGGATTTCCCAGTAGGTATTTAATCAGGCATTTGCCTACTGTCATAACCTTGGACTGTTGAAGTTGGAAGGAGAGAGAATTTCCAGCAACATTCTTTTTTTGTATTTTGGCTTAGTGCTAGGGTGATATTACCACAGCAATATGAACAATATGAACGAGCAATATGAGCAATATGAACACAACATAGTCTCTGCTCTCATGGAGCTTACAAATAGTTAGTGAGACTTCAAGTACTTAAACAGGCAGCTGCAATGCAATATGCTAAATACAACAGAGAGAAGAATTGTGTGATAGGGAAGAAACGTAAGGGGCATCTAACCCATGCTTGAAGGTAAGGTTCAGGAGTCAAGTTTGTTTTCCCAGCATTACAAAAGCAAAACCAAACAAAATTCTATAAAATAATTGAAATACTCAAAATTTAAAAGCAGAAGTCATTCTGTCCCATCTGTCCAGTTGTTTGTTTACTTGTTTTTTTTTTTAGTTTCAACCTGTGCGACAGTTGAGTTCCACTGTGTAGATGGGACTTGCATTTCAAGATCAGATTGCACAGATAGTTCAGATGAGAAGAATTGCAGTAAGATATTCCACTATCTTTTGTCTGTTTATGCTTGGGAACTTTTTGTATTGCATTGAACACTGTGAAA
>JAZHEH010000334.1:0-48752 GCA_036589455.1 Ateles fusciceps
CGAGTGCTTGTATTTTGCCTTGGTGTGTGTGCTTTTCCTTGTGTAAAATTGCTGTCCTTTTGACAATTTAAGTGACCTGTTTACTATAAGTTCGAAAATAAAAATTAAGAAAAAAATTCCAGTGACTTGTGCATGTGGGTGGAGACTTGCTGAGATTAAGATGTTACACTTTCCTTCCCCTCTCCATCTCCAGGAGCTGTGTGAGTTCCTTCTCCTCCTCCTCCCCTAATGCTTTGTAGGTCTTCCTATGTCATAGTGCTAGCATTTTTTTTTCTGAAAACTAGCTGATTTTGCTTTTATTAACACAAGCAGCTGAACAGGGAAGGTGGCAGGAGGGAGAGAGCGGCCAAAGCAGACCGGCCTCAAAAGCAGGGCGTCCCTGGTCCAAGTTGGGGGGCACAGAGCTGCGGCCTGGCTTTGTGCCCAAAGTCTTGCTCTCTGTGTAAAAAGAAGGCCACACACTCTGTTCTCCCCTTCTGTGGCTGGCCTGCTGCTGGTTGAGCTTTGTACCTTCTTTTTTGGAGGCAGGAAGGCGGGACACCAGGGATTCAGAACAGCTGTGAACCTTCAGACTTGGGTGTGGAGGCGAGTCACCTGAAGCCTTTGACAAGCTAAATCTCCCAAGGATTGGTTTTGCAAGACCTGGGCTGTGGTTTTGAGCATTGTGTTGCAAACTCCCTCGTGATTGAGAGTAGCAGATGGAAAGAATCAGTGGAGAGGAGACGTGCACAGCCAATCACGTGCACGGTTCTGCGACATGACAAGGCCATGGTAAGGGACTCTCTATGACGTCCTCTCCCAGCGGCCCACACATGCTCTCCCTGCCCTCAGCGGGTCAGGACTGCTGCTTGGCCTCATCTTTAATTTTGAAGCCTCTGAGTTCTAAACAGTTCTCTGCCCGGCCAGTTTTGGATGGTCTGGCAAACCTTTGTGGGGAAGTTGTTTGACTTCTCTTGGAGACACCAAGAAACACATAAGAGTGCCCCAGGTTTCAGGCCTAGTGCTGTCTCCACGTTACATAGAACCATTTTTGTGTGCCCTTGGGGAAAGCTTCACTCTGCCCTGGGTCCTAAGAACTTAAACTAGCAAAGCTCCGTCTTTCTTTTCCAGGACAGGAATAGGTACATTTTGTGACTGAGAGATGAGGTGCAATACTGAACACTGTCCCGCTTTTCACACCCTTGACAGATCTGTACCTTCTGGAAGGAAGAGAGGAAGGTTTTCCTTCTGCAGAAAGCTGCTTTTTGCCTCGTTTCTGAAGCCAGGGAGTGTCAGCAGATCCCAGCAGAACCTGTGGTGCCTGCGTAACCATCTGCCCGGATGTACTCGACCACAACCCCCACCCCCAACCCGGACTCCAGGTTCCCTCCAGCTGGAGTCCTGGGCTCCTGATACGGCCTGGCCTGTTTGTCCTGCCTTGGCTCATATGGGGAGGGGAGGGCTGTACCTTGTGGTCTCCCTGGGGTCTCAGCCTTGACTTCCTCAATGTCAAGCAGGAGTGACCACGTCCAGTCCTGAGCCACAGGGGGATGCCTTGTACACTCTTGGGAGAGCTACAGACAAAAGAATGCTCCAGTGAGACAGGACACGGGTGACCCTGGGGGAGAAGAGCTGGCGAACGGGCCTGCTGTCTATGAGTGAGGATGGGGTGCCACCCACCCACTGTGAGGCAGATGTGCCAGGTCACAGCCATGGGGCACCTGTCTCCTGGCTCTGCAGAGAGCAGTCAAGAAGCCAGTCCCTCCCCATGGCGTCTTCTTGCTGTTCCTATTTTTGGACGTCTCTGAGCATCTTCCAGCCACTTCTTAACTTGTGTTATTTCCTGATGTCTTTGCTATGAAATGGGCCATGATAGAGCTAGCGGAGCTTGCGGTTAGTCAGGCTTCTAGTAGTGGCACGTGGGTACTGGGTCCTGGGCTCCAGGCCCAGAAAGGACCCAACCTGAAGGAGCCAGGAAAGGGCAGCCCAGGGGCTGAGACTCTCTAAACTAACTGGGGCTGGCAGGTCTGGACTGGTGATGCCAGAACACACAATCTTTCAGCCACAGAAGCTGAGTTTTAGTCGTCCCAGGCTTCCAGCTCAGGACTTCGTGGAAACAGGCAGTCTGAGCCAGGACTGCAGTTCTTGGTTTGGGTTTTCGTGAAACCCTCAGGGGACAGAGTCCAGCAAACCCCTGCCTGTCTCCTATAATAGCTGCATGACTCCCTAACCACTGCTCTGGGCCTGGGCCACTTTCACTAACTCAGTGACTATCTAACTTCCCAATCCCTGGCCTCCTACACAGTAGGCCCAGGCGGCCTCTTTCACCTCCTGCACACTGGACGGGGGCAGCCCTGTCCCCACTGTATGCCCTTCCAGGCAGAGCTACAGCCTGCCCAGGCCAGGATCCATCCCCCGGCCCCTAGAGAGGACCTTAGGGAGGACCCCAGCCCATCCCTACCCCCACCCTAGGTCTCAGCCCGGAAGAAGGCACAGGGAAGGAAGGCAAAAGCCCCCCTGTGGAGCTGACCGCCCGTGAGGCACTCCGGGAGCCTGGGAGAGAGGGAGCTCTAGGCTGGCCTGCCCCAGGGGCCGCCTTGGGGCCTAGGGGAGCCTTGGCATGTACAGTGGGGCTGTCTGTCTCGGCATTACCCTCTTGGGGAGCTCAGCAAGTCCAGCCCAGAGATGGGATGGGGTGCTGCCCAGGATGGGTGGCTGAGCCTTCACTGACAGCAGTGCCTCGGGAGTGACCACATCACCCACCATAGCTCCAGGGAGCCTGGCCCGAGACCCGCCCAGGGCCCCGAGGACGCACCTGGAGCCCGCCCCACCCGGCGCTCCACACGGGCCCTGCAGGGTCTGACCTCCCAGCCTGCACCTCAGCCTCTGCCTGGCCTCTGGCCGAGGAACCTGCCTGTCCTCCCTGCCTTCCCTAATCCTGCCCTGCCCTATAGATTGTGACCCTCTCTGGCTACTCCTAAGCCTTTCTGCGACCCTCTTCTGCTACAGCCTGGGAATAGGACCTCTAGGACCTGCCTATACCCCCTTCAACTTGCCTGGCTCACTCTCACCTGGCTGCTCAGAACTGCTGTGGAAAATCCTGGGGTCACACAGGTGAGTAAGGGCCCTGCAGTCAGTGGGGCTGGCACCACTACCTCTGGCCTCTGTGCCCCTGCTGGACCCTCAGGGGCAGCCTGCCCGCCCCTCAGCCCTCTCCCAGCCACTGCAAACATAAGCGGGTCGCCTGCTGTCCCCAACTGCCCCAGCCTTGCCTCATCCCTGTTCCTCCATCTACCCCAAACTGCGGGGTGCTGACGCATCCAGCAGGAAGCAGAGTCCCTGGAGGGCCACGCAGAGCCTTGGGGACTGACCAAACCCTGGGGCTGAGGGGCCCCAGGTGAGCCACTGCTCCCTGCCCGCTCCCAATCTGCTGCCTTCCCAGACCGTCAGCCTCCCACCTGGGCCGGTTTGGTTCCAGTGCTCCCAAAGTGGGTGGTGTCCCCATAAGCTTTAGCCCACTCACTTCCTAGGCCTGCCCCTCCCCATCCTGTGGAGCTCTGACAGGGGTGGCCGAAGAAGATTACCTCCTGGGGCCTCTAGCTAGATGCTCTAGTTGCCTCCTGCCCCCCTTACTTGTAGATGCGAAAGCAAAGCCCTGATACCCTTCTCCCTTGCTACCTACATATGTTTTGATGTCCAGGCCCCCCCCCCCCCCCCCCCCCCCCCCCCCCCCCCCCCCCCCCCCCCCCCCCCCCCCCCCCCCCCCCCCCCCCCCCCCCCCCCCCCCCCCCCCCCCCCCCCCCCCCCCCCCCTCCCATAGGATGACTCAGCTGGGCCCCCTGAGCCTTCGAGAGACCTGCTACACAACTGTCCACAGGCCTAGCCGGGTATCCCCTAGCCCTGTGGCCACCACCCTCAGATCTCACAAGGGACAGGGCCAGCCCTCAGGCTGCCCCCTCCTCTCCTGCTCATGTGGAGACCTCGTGCTGAGAGCCCAGGGGTATAACAACAACCCCCCTCTGTCCCACCTGCTCTCCCAAGATCCCTAGATGGGCCTCAAAGCTCTGCCTTAACCCCTGACCACGGACTGGACCTGCAGGAGAGGCAGGAGGAGTTTGCACCCTGGAGAGACTGGTCTGAGCTGGGGGAGAGCCTGCCCTGCCTCAGAGAGGCCTTGAAGAACAAAACCCTCCCTGATGTGAGACTGATGTGTGGGGGACAGAGGACTCACCGCACAATCCGGAGGTGATCAGTGAATTTTTGGGTCACCATGGTCATGTCCCATGTCCACTGCTGCCCCAGCTCGCATCCCCTGTGACCCAGCAAGGGCCAGGGTGGGGGGCAGGGGGGAAGGTGAGGGGCTTGGGGTCCTGAGGGCATGGACAGCCTGTCTCCACCCTGTGATCCTAGGGAGCCAGGACCCTCTGCCCATGCACAGTGGGGAAGGCAAGGCCCCACCTCCCTAAGGGGACTGGCCTGACCTGTACCTGCTCATACTTAGTAATGATGAAGTTACCTTGCCCCTAGGTAGGCAGGGTATCTGAGTCCTCATCCATCTCCATCCTGCAAGGTCATCCGAGGAGTTCTGCTGCACCCAGTGCTCCAGAGAACACCCCAATGGCCCCCACCAGGCCCCCAAACACTGGCCAGATGGGTGAGCCCCATTCCACCACCACTCCCAGGTGACAAGGGGCCAGACCCAGTGGCCCCACTCCTGCCCGTCTCTAGAGTCCCTGCCCTGGACCAGGGTGGGCTCCTTCCTGAGGACTTTAGTACAGGGGGACCTGGACAGAGAGGCCTGTTGTTCCCAGTGCCCCAAGATGGACACACCTGCCCCAGCAGGACAAATGGGATCCACCTGCTGAGGGTGAAGGGCCCACAATGGCTGTTCCAGGCAGCTGGAGACAGATGGCGTCAGGGACCGGATGTCTCTAGAGGATCAGCCTCTGGGATCATTCAAGAATCGTGAAGATGCCCACTTTTTCTGTAGGAAGCAATACATCTGGGGGACTGCTCCCTTCTACTGTAATTCTCACTCACTCTCGCCAGTGACGCCGCTTCAGGAACAATGCCAGCTAAACAGGAGGGGTGTTTGGTTTGGGGAAAAAAGATCTATTGAGTCAAAAGCAGCCTCTGTGCTTGTGGGAGACCCCATCTCAGGTGGAGGGATGGCGGACTCTGCAATTCCCAGCTGTCAGTACAGGAGGGGGCTTCGTTTTCTTGGGTCACTGAGGAAGAACAAGAGAATTCTGGGGCCTTGTTAGTGGAGAACGCCCAGGGGGCCATCCCTCCTGGGAACACTTGAGGCAAAGGGAGGGGCAAGGCCTCTAGAGGATCAGAAAGAGAAAGGATCACTGGAGGAAGGTCCCATTCCTTCCCCAAGCCGCTTTGACAAGGAGGGACGAGTGTCACCCTCCAGAGCTCCATTTTTCACAATTGCCCGAGGGAGAGAGCGCTCCCCACTCCACTCCTAGACGAAGACTCCCATGTGTCCAGTGGGTCCCACAGGGACCATCAGTGCCTGCATCCGAGTCTGAGTTGGTGGGGATCCAGCTTAGGGCACAGACTTAGACTGAGAGTCACCCCCAGCACCCCATCCACAGGGCCAAATCTGCCCCATTAGGGTCTGGAACACCAGGGAAATTTTGGATTCAAGACAGGGAGGCTGCAGAGGTCAGGGCTTGAGTCCAGCACGGCACAGGGCAGGGCTGAGAGCATGGCCGAGGGTCATGCAAGACAAAGTCGTCTGAGGGTCCTGCTGCACCCCAGCACTCCAGAGAACACCCAACGGGTCCCTGGGCCAGTAACCACCTCTCCGACCCCTGACATCTCACCTGTAAAATGGGTACATTAGGGGACAGAACTCCCCCCGCCCAGAGTCACTGTGATGACAAATGAAATCAACATCTATATTGTCAGTGGAGAATGGGTACCTGGTGAGTGCTCAGGGATGGCCCTCCTCAGCACCTGCCCAGGGGCCAGCACCGCCCACCCGGTCAGCAGGGAGGGAACAGAGCAGGTCACACTCACCTGAGTCTGCTGATCCAGCTGTACCTCTCACTTAGGAAAGCCTCCTCTGGGCAGAACCACACACCGCTGTGTGTCTTGTCTCAAAGAGCTCTAGACACAGAGTAGGGCAGGCAGGTAGGCAGGTGGGTACCCAGCACCAGGGACATTGTGGGGTTATGGCACCCATCACAATGGGCCCCTGCCTGGGCCAGCAGGACCCAGAGTCAGCGTCCTCCACCCTCTGAGGTGTCAATGTGTAGGTGCAGTGTACACATGTGCACACGTATGTGAGTGAACATGTGTGCATGTGGGTGGCTTCCCTGGCCAGACAGCCCCACTCACGTGTGCACCCCAGTCCTCGTCACTGTCACCCCCGACCCTGGGGGATGGGCGCGTCCACAGGGGTGGCAGCGGGGGAGGTCAGTGAGGAGGCTGGTACAGTAATCCAGATGAGAAATGATGGGAAGTGATTAAAGAGGTTATCACAAGTGACTGGAATCAGGACATATTTTAGGGGTAGGGCCAACAGTGCATGGATAAAATAGACAGTATTTAGAGTTTCAGATTTTCTTTCTACCAAACGATCCCTTTCTTAAAAAAAAATGTGCAAAAGACCAATTTAAAAAACTGACCAAAGATACACCACAAAATTGTTCGTGTCTAATTGAGGCTGGGGTTGAGCCTGGACAACCACCCTGTGTTTTCAGCACCCTGAACACGCCAGCTATTCCAGAGGCACTCTGCAGAGCCCCTTGGGTTCAGATGAGCAGAACTGAAAACCGCAGATCTAAGACACCTCTCTGGGAGTGGCCTGGGCTCCAGCGCTGAGGGAGGAGGCTCCTGCAGTGAAAAGGTGCCCAGCGGGGTCGCCAATGACGTCACAGCATGGGGGGAGTGCAGTGCGCCTACGCGTGGAGGGCCGTGCTTCCTAGGCTCTTCCCGCCGCCTGGGCTAACCCGAGTCAGGTCCGCTGCACTGGGGCTCAGGAGCCAGTGCTTTGCGGAACCCCTGCTCGGTGCGGCTGTTCCGGCCGCATTCTGCGAGAAGCTTCCTTTCCAGGTCTTTTCTCTGAGCTAAGGTCCTGCACCGCCTCGGTGGTCCCTCGCCTGTCCAAGCGCAGCCTCTGGCTCCAGCCGCCCAGGGCCGGGGCCTCCCTTCATGTTTTTATTTTTTAAAATCAACCATATTTTTGTTACACAGATACAAAAATACGTAGTTATGTGCCCTGATCAAGCCAGAGACAAGTATGGAAAACAAGTAAAACGCGCAGCCGTAATTTTTTTTTTTTTCTGAGATAAGGTCTCGCTTTGTCGCCCAGGCTGGAGTGCAGTGCTGCAATCTCGGCTCAGCTGCAACCTCCGCCTCCCGGGTTCAAGCGAGTCTCCTACCTCAGCTTCCTGAGCAGCTGGGATTACAGGCAAGAGCCACCACGCCCAGCTAATTTTTGTACTTTTAGTAGAGACGGGGTTTCACCATGTTGGCCAGAGTGGTCACGAACTCCTGACTTCAAGTGATCCACCCGCCTTGGCCTCCCAAAGTGCTAGAATTACGGGTGTGAGCCACCGCGCAGGCCCATTCCTAATTTTTCAGATCACACTGGAGATAAGCAGCCTTCTTTCCCTGCGCCGTGAGGGCTGGCAGCTCCTGTGCAAAGAGCTGCTTGCCGTGTTCCCTAGAAATGGCAGCACTCTGTGCACCAAGGCAAACAGCCAGCTTAAACAGATAAGTTCCCCAGCACTTTGGGAGGCCAAGGCAGGAAGATCACCTGAAGTCAGGAGTTCAAGACCAGCCTGGCCAACATGGTGAAATCTGGTCTCCACTAAAAATACAAAAATTAGCCGGGTGTGGTGGTCAGGCGCCTGGTAATCCCAGCTACTTGTGAGGCTGAGGCCAGAGAATTGCTTGACCCTGGGAGGTGGATGTTGCAATTGAGCTGAGATTGTGCCACTGCACTCCAGCCTGGGGGACAGAACGAGGCTCCATCTCACTCCCTCTCAAAAAAAAAAAAACAAAAAAAAAGAACCAGAAAACCAAAAAACAAAAAGAAACCATACCTGATATGCAAAATTAAAATGTTCATGTCAAATATATGTGAATGTTTCATATGAACTGATCTTAGCACATTGTAAGCACATTGTAATGATGTATTTTGGAAATTTCAATTGCTGCACGTGGGTAGCTCAGCTGTCTTAATGGGTCAATTCAATGTCACATCACAATACAAGATACTCACCGTTCTCTTACTCCTTGGTTATGTGAGTGACCGATAATTTCCCACAGGTTCTGTGTACCGTCCTAAATGACAGGACAATAACGTTAACCTATATTTAATGAACACATCTAAACCCAAACCAATAACTTGTCATTGTAGCAAAAATATACAATGGGAATTATCAGATGGCTTCCCCAGTGAAAAGTGCTGTGTGCACAATCATTCTCTAGGTGACTTTGTATATCTCTAGTCCAGTTCTCTGGGAACAATGAGAGGAGTGCTCTCTCTTCGCTCTTCTCTAGTACCTACTTTTCATGTGCAAAGCTATGGACCCTAGTGGTTAATAACGCCTGAGACCACCAACACCTTGATGGTTTGCTCATACTATAAATGAAACTGCTCTCCAAATAATATTAACATCTATGTTTGTCTATCACCATTGCCTCAATGTTTGTGTCATGCTATAAAACTTAGAAGGTCTAGAAGGATGTTTTTGCTTTCTTCCATATAAAGAATGGCTCAATACAGATGATTACAGATAGATAGGGGTCGTATTTTGAAATTTGTTTCTCTAAGGGACTGACTTCACTTCAAATTTGAAATTATTCTGGTTTTAAATGGAACAAATGATAAACCTTATGGAATGAGAACACAACTGTACACGTTATAAAGGCACAGGGTGTATCAAATGAGGAAACAATCATTTTGTGTTGAGGTTGGTATTAGTTTTCACTGAGACTTCAATTCTCAGTAAATGAGAATAGTTTTTACACAGAGGGGCCATGCCCTACCATCACCACATACTGGGGTTGTTCTGAGACTGTGAGGTTCTGCCCACACCAAGCCAGGATGAGAATTTCATTCCTCACACTGTTCTCGGTACTTGTTTGTATCCCATAATATCCCCCCCCAAAAGTTCATTTTTTAATGCTGTTTGTTCTCTGACATTTAATACATGTATCAAAAAGTTATCTTCATTTTTAAAATAAAAGTGTATGCTTATCTTTTAATCTATGTCCCTATAAAAGAATCTTGGTCCATATACTTTTGTTATTACAGGCAGATCAGGACAAAATTCCTCTCTCTGGAATAAATGCTATGACCACTGCTCTTTCAGCATTATTTTTTAAACAGAAATTTATCTAACTTACATTAACCAAATTTCTTTTCAAAGTCACCACATTTAAGTGAAAAATATTTACCTTCTGTTATCAAGAATTCTCTGAATATAAAATTTATTTTTTTAAAACTTTACAAGAAATTGAAAATATCTACATGTTACTAATCTAAAAATACAGGCTCTGGGTTTATATGGTGTTAACATGTCTTCCAAATTTTAAGGAATATGTATTTAAATGCCACGCCCTTTGTTTTCAAATTTACAAGATGTTTCAAACTTTTGGCTGGGCATGGTGGCTCATGCCTATAATATCAGCACTTTGGGAGGCTGAGGTGGGAGGATCACCTAAGTCAGGCATTAGAGTCCAGCCTGGGCAACATGGTGAACCCTATGTCTACAAAAAAATTACAAAAATTGGCCAGGCATGGTGGCACCACCTGTAGTCCCAGCTACTTGAGAGGCTGAGATGGGAGGATTGCTAGAGCTGGAAAAATTGAGGCTGTAGAAGGTAAAGTGTTGAGGCTAAAAGATGGTCAATATTTTTAACTTAATAGAGATATTGGTTACATTGAAAAGACATTTGTATAAATAAATTTCTGTTAAAAATAATTTTAAGTGAGTCTTGTTAATACTACTGTACACCAGCCTGTGCAATAGAGCAAAACCTGTCCAAAGAAAGAAATAAAGAGGAAGGAGGGGAAGGAAGGAAGGAAAAAGGAAGGAAGGAAGCAGAAGGGGAAGGGGAAGGGAAGGGGAAGGGAGAGGGAGGGGAGGAAAGGGAAGGGGAAGGGAAGGAGGGAAGGGGAAAGGAGGAAGGGGAGGGGAAGGGAAGGGGAAGGGGAGGGGAAGGGAAGGGGAAGGGGAGGGGAAGGGGGAGGGGAAGGGGAGGGAGAAGGGAAGGGGGAAGGGGAGGGGAAGGGGAAGCAGAAGGGGAGGGAGGGGAGAGAGAGAAAGAAAGGAAGGAAAGGAAGAGAAAGAAAGAGGAAAGAAGGAAGAAAAGGAAGGAAAATGGAAGAAAGAAAAAAAGAAAATGTTTCAAGCTTTACAGTAGCAAAGCCACACTGTAATGAATAAACACAACCAAAACAAAAAAGGATTCTACAAACCAATCTAAACAACAATAGTTATAAACTTCTGATTCAAACATTAAACAGCAATTTCAGTAATAACAGGATATGAAAACCCCACAAAGGTCAAGTAGGACATACTATACTTCAATGAAATTATGAGTTGAGAGGAGGAAATCTATCAATCCAATCAAACAAATTGAAGAATTATGAGGAAATTGTACTGCTAATATACTATTTGGTAAGCTATTCAGTGGAACACAAAGATATTCTTAATAAAGTTGCATGTATATTTTAAAATGTTATTGAAATGGAGTTTTTAAAATGAGGACATTACTTGAAAAAGTATTCAGAGATAAACAGAGAAAAATTAAGTTAGATTGTTTACTTATATAAAATATGTTTTGAAAGATATAGGCTTGTCCTTTTTTATTCTTTAAATAAAAGGAGCAGATATTTAAATCCCATACCTTTCATTTTAAAATTTAGGAAATGCTTACCACTTCCCACATTGAAATTTAACACAGCTAATCTAATCAATGGATAAAAAAATCAAAACAAATGGAATTCTCTTGACCAATCTATTTTCTTGATTTTTAAAAGTCTAAATGTATACTCAAAGAAAGAAAACTATTAAAAATTGATTTTGTTATTTGAAAATCTCTACTGATCATTTACCTTACACTAAGTGATCTCCAGCTCATGGAGGTAGATCAGTGGAAAAAATATATAAAGTTACGCAGCTTTGTTAAGCTTACATTCTAATAAGAAGTAATGGAGCAGGTAATTTAAAACAGGACTGTTATGATATGGCTTGGGATTCTAAAAACTGAATACTGTGGTTGCTGTGTAGACTGGATTGAAAACAAGGGCAATGATACAAGCTTAAATTCATATATAATATGGCTAGTCTATAACTTGGAGGGTCCCTGAAATAAGAATGCATAATAGTTCTAATTATTTCCCCAAGAAATCTCTGCAGTAGACCTTGTGAGGGAAGTACTGTAGTTACTACAGTACTACAGTGGTGAGGGTGGGAAGGTGAATTTGAAAACACCATTTGGAATTACTGAACTTTAAAGGTAAAGCTGGCAGGTTTTCCATACACATCAGATCTGACAATGTGTGTCTGTGTATATATGGTGTGTGTGTGTGTGTGTGTGTGTGTGTGTGTGTGCGCGCGCATGCATGTGATGGAGAGACAGAGAATGAGAACCAGACAGATACAGAGATTACTAAAAGGGGACACCAAGAATACTGAGCTGAGAAACTGTAAAATGGGAGTTGCCCTTAGACAGAATGGGGAGAGCGCGTTAGGGAGCATCACTGGCTCCATGTGGACATAATAAATTTTGAGATTCCTAACTGACATCCAGGTGAAGAAGTCAGACAGTGTTGGGTGTAGTCTAGTGTTGAGGTGTAATATGAAATGTCAGGAAATTAATAACACAAAAATTAGTAAAAAAGCAAAGATTTAAAGATAAGTCCAGGTCCTGAGCTTAACGGCTTTCTAACATTTAAAAAGTAGTAAAGGTGAGAAGAAACCAGGAAAAAAGGACTAGGGGTAATTATAAAAAATGTAGGGAAAATGTGGCTTAAGTGTTCTGGAATTCTATCAAAGAAAGTTTTGCAAAAAGGAGGAAGAGATCAACTGTGTCAAATGCTGCTGATACATAAATTAAGACAAAGGCTGAGGAATTATGCTTCAATTCATCACTTAAGAATATCGTTTGTGCTTTGATAAAAGCAATTCTGTTGGAGTGAATAGGTGAGAAACCATACTGGTGTCATTGCTCAAAGGAATGTCTGACCTCTGGATTATTATTATAATAATTATTATTTTTTGAGACAGAGTCTCGCTCTGTCACACCGGCTGGAGTGCAGTGGTGCAATCTCAGCTCACTGCAGCCTCTGCCTCCTGGGTTCAAGCAAGTCTCCTGCCTCAGCCTCTTGAGCAGCTGTGTTGGGGTTGCCCCATGCTGGGAGCATCACTGTTGGGGTCACCACCTGCAGGGGTCTGTCCTGCAGACCCTGCCTCAGCGATAGATGAATAGACACACACAGATATTACTCTTTGCCAGTCTGGCTGAGGGTCCGTGGCTGCTTACAGACTCCCTGGAAAGTGCTGTAAACAGAGCAGCCACCAGCCCTCCCCAGTCAGTGAGACTTGCATTTATTTAGTAAAGTTTAATTAACAAAGGCTTGAGTCAACACCATTAGAGTTTGAAGATTAAAGCATAGGTTATCTGATTCCCAGAGCAAACATCATTAGTGGATAATATCCCTGGTCAAAACCTGCGCCCCCCGACACCGAGAGGACCATCTGGCTCAAAGGTTAGTTTTAAGATCACTTGAGTACACAAGTTAGTTAAACTCCCCAACATGCTCTATTTGCTTCACTTATTAACTAAACATAAGGAGAATTTAGGCTGCCTTCAGCTGAAACTTCTACTGAAACTATGAAAAAACCCAAAGGCCTTCCAAAAGTTTTAAACTATATTTTAAAACTTTCTCCACATTTCCCTTAATATTTTTGCCACCACCCTGAGTAAATTTCCACACAGCTGGGACAAGAGGTTCACACCACTACACCCAGCTAATTTTTGTATTTTTAGTAGAGACGGGGTTTCACCATAATGGTCAGGCTGGTTTTGAACTCCTGATCTCATGATCCACCCACCTCAGCTTTCCAAAGTGCTGGGATTACAGGAGTCAGCTACCATGGCTGGCCTGACCTCTGGATTCTTAAGGAAATTTTTTATTTAACAGTGGAGGCACAAATTGGATTAGTTGCAATTCTAGGGTCAGGACATACTCTAAACATGTGCCTCTGCATGCCCTGCTGTTTTTCAGCTGGGTATTCTATTATCTTTTAAAGATATAATAATCACCTGTAAAACCTACATCCATTTAATTGACAAACTTTACAAAGACTGATACTAGAGGTTGTTGAAGATGTGGTTTCACGTAGTATCTTATGAGTCACTCATGGGCAAGTAAGCTGGTGAAATGTCTTCAGAAAACTGGTCATACCTGCGATACTTAAGCATTCGGATACCAAACACCCAGAAATTCCATATTGTAGTATATTTCCACTAGAAAAAAACAAGAGACCTGTATTAAAGTATCAATTATTATTAAAAATAATCACACTGGATTTCCTGACTTTTGTATTAGCAACTCAGTCTCTGCCTGTTTTCAGCAGTAAAACCTCTACCCAATATATATTTTGCATTTTTTAATCTACCACTCTCTAAGAACGAATATTATATTTTCTATCAATTCTACATTCAGTGTCTACAACAGAAACCAACATTTTGTAGGTTTCAAAGAACTATTTGTTGAATAAATAATGAATAACTTAAATAAGTTGTTATTTATAGTATCTATATACAAATAATGTATCATCTCAGAATACAGTGACATTAGTTATTGTCCACTGGGATTTCCAAACATGGAAAGAACCTCACTGAATTGAAAGGAATTGTAGCCCCAAAACACAATCCCCACAAAGTCTTCCAGACTGCAGGCCACCTCACCATGTGCCTGTGCCTCCATGTGCTCCAGAATCTCCAGCTGGACAAGGACAGTATGCAGATGTAGCCCCGATGGGCTCTCTGGTGAGGCCTGGCTTGCAAGGGTCTGCCCTGGGCTGCCCTGTGGTACCTGGGTTCGCCTTCATCCAAAAGGCCACAGGTGCCTGGGGTGAGGGATGAGCCTTCGTCATCAGTGACGGAAAAGGCTCTCACTCCCACCATTTTGAAGGAGGAGCCTCGATTCGTGGGAATGCAGCATGAGAACATCTTGCTCTCTTAAGTGTCTCCTACCAAGTGAGCTGGCCATGGGGCTGACTCTAGGATATGGGTGCCTGGTTACGAGAGTTCTAAGTTCTGTTTGGGTCTGTCATCAAGGAAGTGAGGTTGCTTCTTTAAGGTTCTGTCCCTTTGGCCCCTTCCTTCCATAAGACCTGCTCAGGACTCCAGTGGGCTGCTGACTGCTCACCCTCCCACCAGGTCAACTCCTTACCTGTACACAGTTATGGCCACCCAGGGCCTGCTTGGACACCTGCGCCTGATGTTCACCAGGGGGCAGATGTCCTCCTCAGGCCTGCTTTCCACCTAGGGCCTGATGTCTGCCTTGGGCCTATGTCCCACTTGCGGCCTTGCGTTCACCTGGGGACTGGTATCCAGCTGGGGTCTGATGGCCTCCTGGGTCTTGTTCACCTGAGGCCTGGTGTCCATCTGGGGTCTGGTGATCACCTGGGACCTGGGTATCAACCTTGGGCCTGGGTGCCCACTGAAGGCGGATGTGCACCTAAGGCCTGAGTCTTCACCTGGACCTGGTGATCACCTGGGGACTGAGTGTGTACCTTGGGTCTAACGTCCACCTGCAGCCCGATGTCCACATGAGTCTGGTGTTCAACATGGGCCTGCTGTCCACCTAGGGCTTTGGTGTCCATCTGGGGCCTGGCTGTCAACTTGAAGCCTGGTGTACACCTTGAGTCCAGTGTCCACCTGGGGCCTGATGTCCGTCTGCAGGACTGCTGTCCTCCTGAGGTGGAAGGATCTCTGGAGTCCAGGAGGTTGAGAATACAGTGAGCTGTGATTGCATCAGTGCCCTCCAGTCCGGGTGACAGAGTGAGACCGTCTCAAACAAACAAAAAAAACATACAAATTACACAGTTATACAAAAATAGCTTCTATGTAACCTTATTCTAGGAACTTTTTTCTATTATTTATTTTACTTTTAAAACCTTTTTGTTAAAAACCAAGACACAAACACACACATTCGCCTAAGCCTAAGCAGGGTCAGGATCGTCAATATCACTCTCCTCTACCTCCATATCTTGTCCCACTGGAAGGTCTTCAGGGGCAGTAACAGGCATGGAGCTGTCATCTCCTTGATAATAATGCCTTCTTCTGGAAACCTCCTGAAGGACCTGTCCGAGGCTGTTTCACAGTTAACTTTTTTTAAAAAAAGTAGACTTCTGCCAAGATGGCTGAATAGGAACATCTCTGGAGCACAGTTCCCAGTGAGAGCAACACAAAAGGTGAGTGATCTCTGTATTTCCAACCAAGGTACCAGGTTCACCTCAATGGGACTGGTTGGTCAGTGGGTATAGCTCAAGAAGGGCAAACCGAGGCAGGGTGGGGTGCTGCCTCACCCATTAAGTGCAACAGGCCAGAGGACCCCCCTCCCACCCAACGGAGGCCATCGGGGACTTTTCCCGGCCACTCTGTTGCTCCAGTTTGGATGCTGCGCTTCTCCCCCAGTCTTTGCAGCCCTCAGACAGGGAGATTCCCCGCTGAGTTGATAAGTGTCACGGGTTCCAGTGCAAATCTGGGAAGCTGATTCAGCCAACACCATGGGTTTCCAGCACAAATCTGAGCAGCCATTTTGGCTGGTGCCTGGAGTGCCTGCGAGACAGAGCTGCCCGTACCCCTAAAAGAAAGGGGGCTGAAGGCGGGGAGCCAGGTGATCAGGCTCGGTGGGTCCCACCCCAATGGAGACCAGCAAGCTGAATCCCACTGGCTTGGGATTTTTGCAGCCAGCACAGCAGTTTGAACTTGACCCAGATGGTCGAGCTCGATGTGGGGAAGGGTGTACCCCATTACCAAGGCAGTCCCCCATTACCGAGGCAGTTCTAACCTTACCTGTGTAAGCAAAAGCACAAGCAAGTTTACACAGCAGTTGGGCGGAGCCCATGGCAGCTCAGCAATGCCTCTGCAGGCAGACCGTGACTAGACTCCCTTCTTGCTAGGCAGGGAATCTCTGAAAAAAGGCAGCAGCACATCAGGGACTTACAAATAAAGCCCCACCTTCCCAGGACAGAGCACCTGGGAAAAGGCATGGCTGTGAGTTTCACTGCAGTAGACTTAAATGTCCCTGCCCAGCAGCTCTGAAGAAAGCAATGGAGCTCCCAGCACAGCACTTGAGCTCTGATAAGGGACAGACTCCCTCCTCAAGCAGCTCCCTGACCCTTGAGACACCTCATACAGGAGAGCTCTGGCTGACAACCGGCGGGCACCCTTCTGGGACGAAGCTACCAGAAGAAAGAACAGGCAGTAATCTTTGCTGTTCTGCAGCCCCCGCAGGTGATTCCCAGGCAAGCAGGGTTTGGAGTGAACCTCCAGCAGTCCTACAGGGGAGGGGGCCTGACAGTTAGAAGGAAAACTAAAAAATAGAAAGAAATATCTTCAACATCAACAGAAAAGATGTCCACTCAGACCCCATCTGAAAGTCACCAACTTCAAAGACCAAAGGTAGATAAATCCATGAAGATGGGAAGAAACCCATGCAAAAAGGATGAAATCACCAAAACCCAGAACTCCTCTCCTCCTCCAAGAGATCACAACTCCTCACCAGCAAGGGAACAAAGCTGGATGGAGAATGAGTTTGACGAAGTGACAGAAGCAGGCTTCAGAAGGTAGGCAATAACAAACTTCTCTGAGCTAAAGGAACATGTTCTAACTCAATGCAAAGAAAGTAAGAACCTTGAAAAAAGGTTAGACGAAATGCTAAGTAGAATAACCAGCTTAGAGAAGAACATAAATGACTTGATGAAGCTGAAAAACACAGCATGAGAACTTTGTGAGGCACACAGAAGTTTCAATAGGTGAATCGATCAAGCAGAAGAAAGGATATCGGAGACTGAAGATCAACTCAATGAAATAAAATGAGAAAGCAAGATTAGAGAAAAAAGAGTAAAAAGAAAGCAAGGAAGCCTCCAAGAAATATGGGATTATGTAAAAAGACCTAATCTATGTTTGATAGGTGTACCTGAATGTGACAGGGAGAATGAATCCTAGCTGGAAAGCACTCTTCAGCATATTATCCAGAAGAACTTCTCCAACCTAGCAAGGCAGGCCAACATTCAAGTCCAGGAAATACAAAGAACACCACAAATATATTCCTCAAGAAGAGCAAGCCCAAGGCACATAATTGTCAGATTCACCAGGGTTGAAATGAAGGAAAAGAATGCTAAGGGCAGCCAGAGAGAAAAGTTGGGTTACCCACAAAGGGAAGCCCATCAGGCTCACAGCAGATCTCCTGGCAGAAACTCTACAAGCCAGAAGAGAGTGGGGGGGCAATATTCAACACCCTTAAAGAGAAGAACTTTCAACTCAGAATTTCATATCCAGTCAAACTAAGCTTCATAAATGAAGGAGAAATAAAATTATTTACAGACAAGCAATTGTTGAGAGAGTTCATCACCACCAGGCCTGCCTTACAAGAGCTCCTGAAGGAAGCACTAAACATGGAAAAAAGCAACCAGTACCAGCCACTTGCAAAAAGATACCAAATGGTAAAGACCATTGACATGATGAAGAAACTGTGTCAACTAATGGGCAAAACAACCAGCTAGTATCAAAATGGCAGGATCAAATTCACACATAACAATATAACCCTTAACTGTAAATGGGCTAAATGCCCCAATCAAAAGACAGAGATTGGCAAATTAGATAAAAGTCAAGACCCATCAGTGTGCTGTATTTAGGAGACACATCTCAGATGCAAAGACACACACAACTCAAAATAAAGGGATGGAGGAAGATTTACCAGGCAAATGGAGAGCAAAAAAAAAAAAAAAAAAAAAGCATGGTTTGCAATCCTAGTCTCTGATAAAATGGACTTTATGCCAACAAAGATCAAAAGAGACAAAGAAGGGCATTACATAATGGTAAAGAGATCAATGCAACAAGAAGAGCTAACTATCCTAAATATATATGCAGCCAATACAGGAGCACCCAGATACATAAAGCAAGTTCTTAATGACCTACAAAGAGACTTAGACTCCCAAGCAATAATAGTGGGAGACTTAGACTCCCACGCAATAATAGTGAGAGACTTTTTAACACTCCACTGTCAATATTAGACAGATCAACAAGACAGAAAATTAACAAGGGTATCAAGGACTTGAACTCAGATCTGGACCAAGTGGACCTAAGAGACATCTACAGAACTCTCCACCCCAAATCATTCTTCTCACAGAATATACATTCTTCTCAGCACTATATCACACTTACTCTAAAATTGACCACATAATTGGAAGTAAATCACTCCTCAGCAAATGCAAAAGAATGAAAATCGTAACAACCAGTCTCTCAGACCACAGAGCAATCAAATTAGAACTCAGAATTAAGAAACTCACTCAAGGGCTGGGTGTGGTGGCTCACACCTGTAATCCAAGCACTTTGGAGGCCAAGGCGGGCGGATCACCTGAGGTTGGGAGTTCAAGAACAGACTGACCAACATGGTGAAACCCCGTCTTAAAAAAAAAAAAAAAAAAAAGAAACTCACTCAAAACCACACAACTACATGGAAATGGAACAACCCGCTCCTGAATGACTAGTGGATAAATAATGAAATGAAGGCAGAAATAAAGATCTTCTTCAAAACCAATGGGAACAAAGATACAACGTACCAGAATCTCTGGAACACATTTAAAGCAATGTCTAGAGGGAAATTTATAGCACTAAATGCCCACATGAGAAGCAAGGAAAGATCTAAAATCAGCACCCTATCATCACAATTAAAAGAACTAGAGAAGCAAGATCAAACAAATTCAAAAGCTAACAGAAGACAAGAAATAACTAAGATCAGAGCAGAATGGAAGGAGATAGAGACACAAAAACCCTTGAAAAAATCAATAAATCCAGGAGCTGATTTTTTTAAAAGGTCCACAAAATAGATAGACTGCTTGCCAGACTAATAAAAAGAAAAGGGAGCAGAATCAAATAGATGCAATAAAAATTGATAAAGGGGATATCATCACAGAGTCCACGGAAATACGAACTACCATCAGAGATTACTACAAACACCTCTATGCACATAAACCAGTAAATCTAGAAGAAATGGATAAATTCCTGGACACTTACACCCTCCCATGACTAAATCAGGAAGAAGTGCATTCCTGAATAGACCAGTAACAAGGTCTGATGCTGAGACAGCAATTAATAAAGTCCAGGTACAGACAACTTAACCGCCGAATTCTGCCAGACGTACAAAGAGGAGCTGGTACCATTCCTTCTGAAAATATTCCAAACAATACAAAAAGAGGGGAATCCTCCCTAACTCATTTTATGAGACCAACATCATCCTGATACCAAAACTTGGCAGAGACACAACTTAAAAAAAAAAAAAAAAAAAAAAAAATTCAGGCCAATATCCATGATGAACATTGATGCAAAAATCTTCAATGAAATACTGGCAAACTAAATGCAACAGCACATCAAAAAGCTTATCCATCACAATCAAGTAGGCTTCATCCTGGGGATGCAAGGCTGGTTCAACATACTCAAATCTATAAACCTAATCCATCCATAAACAGAACCAAAGACAAAAACCACATGATTATCTCAATAGATGCAGGCCTTCGACAAAATTCAACAGCCTAATTTATGCTAAAAACTCTCAAACTAGGTATCTCAAAATAATAAAAGCTATTTATGACAAACCCACAGCCAATGTTATACTGAATGGGCAAAACTGGAAGCATTCCCTTTGAAAACTGGCACTAGACAAGGGTGTCCTCTCTCACCACTCCTATTCAACACAGTACTGGAAGTTCTAGCAAGAGCATTCAGTCAAGAAAAAGAAATACAGGGTATTCAATTAGAAAAATAGGAAGTCAAATTGTCTCTATTTGCAGACGACATGATTGTGTATTTAAAAGACCCCACTGTCTCAGCCCAAAATCTCCTTAAGCTGATAAGCAACTTCAGCCAAGTCTCAGAATACAAAATCAACATGCAAAAATCACAAGAATTCCTTTACACCAGTAACAAACAAACAGAGAGCCAAATGATGAGGGAACTCCCATTCACAATTGCTACAAAGAGAATAAAATACCTAGGAATACAACTAACAAAGGATGTGAAGGACCTCTTCAAGGAGAACTACAAACCACTGCTCAAGGAAATAGAGAGGACACAAACAGATGGAAAAACATTCCATGCTCATGGTTAGGAAGAATCAATATCATGAAAATGGCCATACTGCCCAAAGTAATTTATAGATTGAATTCTATCCCCATCAAGCTACCAGTGACCTTCTTTACAGAACTGGAAAAAAAAAAACCACCTTAAACTTCATATGGAACCAAAAAAGAGCCCTCATAGCCAAGACAATCCTAAGTGAAAAAAAACAAAGCTGGAGGCATCACGCTACCTGACTTCAAACTATACTACAAGGCTACAGTAATCAAAACAGCATGACACTGAGACGAAAACAGAGATATAGACCAATGGAACAGAACAGAGGCCTCGGAGGCAATGCCACACATCTAAAACAATCTGATCTTTGACAAACCTTACAAAAACAAGCAATGGAGAAAGGATTCCCTGTTTAATAAATGGTGTTGGGAAAACTGGCTAGCCGTGTGCAGAAAGCTGAAACTGGACCCCTTCCTTACACCTTATACAAAAATTAACTCCAAATGGATTAAAGATTTAAACATTAGACCTAACACCATAAAAACCCTAGAAGAAAACGTAGGCAAAACCATTCAGGACATAGGCATAGGCAAGGACTTCATGACTAAAACACCAAAAGCAATGGCAACAAAAGTCAAAATAGGCAAATAAAATCTAATTAAACTTAAGAGCTTCTACACAGCAAAAGAAACAATCATCAGAGTGAACTGGCAACCAAAAAAATGGGAAAAAATTTTTGCAATCTACCCATGTTACAAAGGGCTAATATCCAGAATCCAAGAACTTAAACAAATTTACAAGAAAAAGAACAGGCCATACACGGTGGCTCATGCCTGTAATCCCAACACTTTGGGAGGCCGAGGCGGGTGGATCACGAGGTCAAGAGATCGAGACCATCCTGGCCAACATGGTGAAACCCCGTCTCTACTAAAAATACAAAAAAATTAGCTGGGCGTGGTGGCACGCGCCTGTGGTCCTAGCTACTCGGGAGGCTGAGGCAGAAGAATCACTTGAACCCAGGAGGCGGACGTTGCAGTGAGCCGAGATTGTGCCACTGCACTCCAGCCTGGTGACAGAGCAAGACTCCGTCTAAAAAGAAAAAAGAAGAAAAAAGAACAACCCCATCAAAAAGTGGGAGAAGGATATGAACAGGCACTTTTCAAAAGAAGACATTTATGCGGCCAACAAACATGAAAAAATGCTCATCATCACTGGTCATTAGAGAAATGCAAATCAAAACCACATTGAGATACCATCTCATGCCAGATAGAATGGTGATCATTAAAAAATCAGGAGACAGCTCTTTTCCTTCGGCACACCACTGAAGATCCTGGTGTCGCTATGGGCCACCACCCTGCCTATTGTTACCGATATTGTAAGAATAAGCCGTACCCAAAGTCTTGCTTCTGCCGACGTGTCTCTGATGCCAAGATTTGCATCTTTGACCTGGGGCAGAAGAAGGCAAAAGTGGATGAGTTTCCACTCTGTGGCCACATGGTATCAGATGAATACGAGCAGCTCTCCTCTGAAGCCCTGGAGGCTGCCCAAATTTGTGCCAATAAGTACATGGTGAAAAGCTGTGGCAAAGATGGGTTTCATATCCAAGTGCGACTCCACCCCTTCCACGTCATCTGCATCAACAAGATGTTGTCCTGTGCTGGGGCTGACAGGCTCCAAACAGCCATGCCAGGTGCCTCTGGAAAGCCCCAGGGCACTGTGGCCAGGGTTCACATTGGCCAAGTGATCATGTCCATCCGCACCAAGCTGCAGAACAAGGAGCATGTGATTGAGGCCCTGTGCAGGGCCAAGTTCAAGTTCCCTGGCCGCCAGAAGATCCACATCTCAAAGAAGTGGGGCTTCACCAAGTTCAATGCCGATGAATTTGAAGACATGGTGGCTGAGAAGCAGCTCATCCCAGATGGCTGTGGGGTTAAGTACATCCCCAATCGTGGCCCTCTGGACAAGTGGCGGGCCCTGCACTCATGAGGGCTTCCACTGTGCTGCCCCCTCATAATATGAACCAATAAATTTACTTCCTGTCCACCTAGAGAAAAAAAAATCAGGAGACAACAGATGCTGGAGTGGATGTGGAGAAACAGGAACACTTTTACACTGTTGGTGGGAGTGTAAATTAGTGCAACCATTGTGGAAGACAGTGTAGTGATTCCTCAAGGATCTAGAAATAGAAATACCATTTGAGACAGTAATCTTATTACTGGGTATATACCCAAAGGATTATAAATCATTCTATTATAAAGACTCATACACGTGTATGTTCATTGTGGGACTGTTTACAATAGCAAAGACTTGGAATGCCCATCAACAATAGACTGGATAAAGAACATGTGGCACCATATACACCATGGAATACTATGCAGCCATAAAAAAGGGTGAGCTCAAGTCCTTTGAAGGGACGTGGATTAAGCTGGAAACCATCATTCTTAGCAAACTGACACAAGAACAGAAAACCAAACTCCAAATGTTCTCACTCATAAGTGGGCACTGAACAATGAGAACACATGGACACAGGGAGGGGAACATCACATGCTGGGGTCTGTTGGGGGTGGGGGGCTAGGGCAGGGATAGCAGGGGGTGGGGAGACTGGGAAGAGATAACATTAGGAGAAATACCTAATGTAGATGACAGGGGGGATGGAGGTAGCAAACCACCATGGCACATGTATACCTATGTAACAATCCTGCAAGATCTGCACATGTACCCCAGAAGTTAATGTATAATAAAAAAAAATTACAGACAATGGAAAAAAAGTAGTAAGCACATACTCTAATAAAAAGCATAGGATATTAAATACATAAAATATTAACATCACCATTTATTATTTTCATCAAGCATTATGCACTGTACATAATTGTATGTTCACACCACATCACCACAAACATGTCAGCTCTGGTGTCCAATAAATCTGCCTTTTTTAATTGACGACTGTCTTGGTAAATTCTTTTACCACCCATGCCACAGTCCCAGAGAGTCGCTGCTCCCCGTGACACTGAGTGAGGAGGAGAGATTGCTGACACCACCCAGGAATATTCCCTGAGGCCAAGCTCAGGCCACAAATTATGGTGAAGCCTCCAACTTCCACACTAAGTCACCAGGGCACCCAGTGACTAGGCCACAGGGAGCATTTATGGATCAGGCACTTTCAAAGGCCCCAGGGTGTACCCCAGCCCACTGGGGGCCCCTCCTCACACCCACAACCCCAGGCATGTACACAGGATCCACACTCCTGCCCACAAACACCAGGTAATGCATGAGGGGAAGGGAGGCTACCTTTGAGACCAAGCACTGCCTCGCTACCTAAAAGCTCTGTCGTCATGAGGGGAGAACCGAGATCGAGTGGACTGGCCATTTAGTCCGTAACTTTGGCCCTTGAGTTACTAACACTGATGGAACTGTTCAAAGTTTCTAACTTTGGGTTTTCTGCCTACATAACTGGCGGAAGCTAGGATGGCAAAATCATTTTCAGTCAAATAAAGCAACACGCGTTAACTTAGCAACCACTACGCAAGCTCCCCAGCACATCCTTCTGGTGCCACTTACTCCTCTACACAAAAGATTTTTAACGTAGAATTTAAATTATTGCTTTTTGTAAAGATGCCATTATTAAATTTTATAATTGCCCTGTTTGTTCCAAGTGTGACATACACAGCTAAACTGACTCAAGATCATAAAATCATATAAAATAATTTTTATATAAATTATCTGCTGAGTAGAATATTACATAGTTTTCCAACCCACAGGTAGTCTTACAAAGACAGGGGCATATTTTTTAAATTACTGAGCTTGATATCAAACAATATAAAGGCTGTTACGAATGCTGAGATGGGGCTGGGTACAGTGGCTCACGCCTGTAATCCCAGCACTTTGGGAGGCTAAGGCGGGAGGATCACTTGAGGTCAGGAGTTCCAGACCAGCCTGGCCAACATGATGAAACTCCATCCCTACCAAAAATATAAAAAATTAGCTGAGTGTGATGATACGCATCTGTAATCTCAGCTACTTGGGAGGCTGAGGCAGGAGAATTGCTTGAACCCAGGAGGTGGAGGTGGCAGTGAGCCGAGATCTTGTCACTGCACTCCAGCCTGGGCCACAGAGGGAGACTTCTCTTTGTAAAATGAATAGTTCCTTTCTTAACCAACGTGTTGGTCAATATTAGTTAATGAAATGAGACTTGGTGTATACTCTTTAAATCTGAACACAAAATTGTAGTTGTCTTCTACTTATTAACTGATAAGAAAATAACAGCAGAATCAGAATGAAAGCCATCTTAAAAGAGAGTTATCCAAACGAAATGTTTTATTAGCCTTTGATTTATCTTTTATATAGAAATAAAATGAATACTTGTTATTTTAAAAGACCCAATTGCTTCAGGCTACTTTATTACTTAATTTCAACTTCAATTTTTGTAGCCCAGGAGACATACTTTTGAAAATACTCTTTGCCGGGTGTGATGGCTCAGCGCCTGTAATCCCTCCCAGCTACTCAGGAGGCTGAGGTGTGAGAACCCCTTGAACTCAGGAGGTGGAGGTTGTAGTGAGCCAAGATCATGCCATGCACTCTAGCCTGGGCAACAGAGGGGGAGACTGTCTAAAAAAAAAACAAGTGAGTAAAAACCCTTTAATTCCATGCTCTTGTCCTTTATATATTATCTTGTAGAAACAGAAAAAATCTATACAATATAATTTATTATTCTACTTTTGATTAATATGCTTTCCTTTATGTCATAGTGAACCCCAAGTTTCTCTTAAAAGAAACAGTATGTCAGTATGTTCAGCTTTCTTATTCTTTAAATCTCTATTTTAATGTTTCTCTTCCTTGTAATTCCAGTACCAACCTCCTCCACTGGTTCAACAGTAGTTCGCATCTGCTCCCCCTGACCCCTTCCATCCTGTCTCATCCCGGTCACCCGATCACCCCGGCTACCTGCTCTGACACGCCCGTAACCGTCCTTCCCACCAAAACACCTACCCTGCCATTCCAACTGGAACCCCTGCTCTTTTTAAAACAGCCAATCGAGATTCATCTAGCTTGTGCAGTCTAACCCTAGCCAATAGGGGGATGACACAGCAGCAGGGACGACCCCCTGTGAGGCATAAGTACCCCTTCCCCCCTTGTACAAGCATGGGCGGCCATCATTGCTCTATCGGTGCGCCCTGTACCCTTCTATAGAAGTAAACTGCCTTGCTGAGAGGACATATCTTCGAGTGCTATTTCTTTTGCAGCATCGAAATTTTACTTACAACACTTATACCATGCAGTCTACTTCTTAATCAATCTCCATAATCAACTGCATATTTCTTTACAGACATTAAATTTGAAGCAACTGTTTTTTAAGATATCCTTTTGTCAGTTTCACTTACTGATGGCGACTTTCTACTTTGAGTAACGTGATTCATCTCTGCTGTGAGGCATTGGGGTCACTCAGGGAGGAAGTTGTGTGTGTGTGTGTCTGTGTGTGTCTCGTTTGCTGACTGCATCTGTGCTACTGGCTGGGAGAAGAACACGCACAGACATCTGTCCTGGCAGTGAAGGAGGGAGCAGCCCTCTGGGCACAGAGAGAAACCATCACTGCACCCACACCGCACCGACTCTAGTAAAGAACAAGTCTGAGAGCTTGCACACTAGTGAGGGGATCAATTCCTCACTCTGCTCACATTAAGGACAAGGCTGTGACTATCAGCTGGGGCAGACAGTACATAGCTCAACAGCAAGTTTTTAAAAAGAAAGCAACGTCTTCTTCCTTCCATGTGAAAAACAATTATCATATGGTTCAGCTGACCGCCAAGGACTGGGTTATATCCCACTATTCTCTGAAACTCAATACTGTCTTTGAACTTTTTGGAATCTCATAACCTTTTCTTTCTAAATGTATGCTGTTACTCTCATGGCTAAAAGTTGCAGGGAGCAGTCTCTTTCTTTCACTTGTGTTTCCAATTCTTTCTGGTTTCCTATACGATGACACTGTTTTAAACAGAATTTACAAATCTTTCAGTCAGGCTGCACTCGCTGTTACACATTGGTTTTTACCATTTACAAGAACACCCTGGGAGTGCATTAAATTCATCGCATTTTCTGTTTAAAAAATAAGAAGTCACAATTTTATGAATCATCATCTGTTTGAAAGCCATGCTACTTTTAACAGTTACTGTGCCACTCAGCATATTTTAAATGCCTTTTCATGTGTCTTCGCTAACATTCACAGCTTTGTGCTGTTATACACAAGGGATAAAAGAAATGATCAAGAGAATCAATGTACGAATGGCTGAAAAAACAATAAAGATCCCAGCAGTTGTTTAGGACAAAACAGAGCTGGGTGAGCCCAAGTACCAAAGCAGGAATCATTAACATGCCACAAGGGGATTTGCTCCAAATGGTATTTAAATATCAAAAAAATGTATGATTTATGTATAAGCAAAAGGAAAATAATTAACTTTTTTTTTTTTTTTGAGACAGGGTCTCACTCTGTCGCCCAGGCTGGAGTGCAGTGATGCAATAATGGCTCACTGCAGCCTTGAACTCCCAGGCTCAAGAGATCCTCCCTCCTCAGCCTCCTGAATAGCTGGGACTGCCCGAATGCACACCTGGAAAGGAGGTGAAAACTCATTTATGTTTCAATGTAATTCTTTGTGAAGAAGAAAAAAATAAAGGCACTAGGAATGTAACGCCTAAATAGTAGAGTACGTTTTCATGGAAAATCACCACCAGCCAGAAGGAATGTCTGTGTGCAGAATATTTAGGTCCTGTATTGCAAGAGTAGCGGGAGCACTGGACACATCTCACCTCAACCCACAGGCAAGGCAGGACCCAAGTCACAGCCTTAGAAGTATTCATTTGCTAAAAGAAAATGAACAGTTCTCTTCTTCCCATAAACTTAAATTTAGTTTTATCATTAAATAATTTCCAGCCAGATGTGGTGGCTCACGCCTGTAATCCCAGCAATTTGGGAGGCCAAGGCGGGCAGATCACGAGGTCAGGAGTTCGAGACCAGCCTGGCCAACATGGTGAAACCCCGTCTCTACTTAAAATACAAAAATTAGCCAGACATCTAATCCCAGTGCCTGTAAGATACTCGGCAGGCTGAGGCAGGAGAATTGCTTGAACCCAGGAGGCGGAGGTTGCAGTGAGCCGAGATCATGCCACTGCACTCCAGCCTGGGCAACAGAGCAAGACTCCAAATCAACTAATAATAATAATAATCTCCATATTTGAGCCCTGATTAATGTATCATTTGTGAACCTGATGTCTGCTTTGATTTCAGCTTTCCTGAATTGTTATAAAAATGCAAAGTTTCTTACATTAGGCCTCATTGTCAAATGAGGGAGTCAGTGTGGAAGCTTTTTCATGGAAGGTCCTGCTGGTCTCACAGGTAGCATTTAGGATGACATGTGCGCTCAGACGAGAGCAGTTTCTACCTTCTCTCTCACTGGGAAATTATGAATATGACAAGGAGCTCCTTCCAGCATAGCCAGTGCTTCCTGCACTTGCAGTATACGACCTCTGACCCACGTCATGGGGAAACACTCCTTCTTCTGCTTTCCTAAAATTGTCTCCAACACAGGGATCTGACAACATTGAATCATTGAATTCTGTCTCTGCTGAAAGGATGGCTTATTTCCCTCATTTCACTGTATTCTGGTTAACCTGTAAGTGTTCCTACAAGAAGCAAATGTTGGAATGGAAAAATGGTGAGCAGGTGTTTTTTTTTTTTAGGGGGACAGGGTCTTGCTCTGTTGTGTGGTGGCATGATCATAGCTCATTGCAGCCTCAGCCTACTGAGTAGGTAGGACTACAGGCATGTGCCACTACACCCAGCTAATTTTTAAACATTTTTTGTAGAGACAGGGTCTTACTATGTTGCTTACGCTGGTCTCGAACTCCTGGCCTCAAGCAATCCTCTCGTCTTGGCCTCTCAAAGTGCTGGGATTATAGGCATGAGCCACCATGCCAGGCCAATAGGCAATTTTGATAATAGGAGAAGGGAAATCAAAGGAAATTCAAGAAAAATGATAAAAATAAGCCATATAGCATTAGTGCTATTACAAAGGTTGAAGAAACTAACTTCAAACAATGGATGATTTAGAAAGGGGAAAACTGTTACATACAGAATTCCACCCCATCCTACCGTCTATCCCTCTTTCCTCTGTTTATGCTTAAAAAACCCCCGGCCGGCCCCCCCCCCCCGCCCCCGGGCCCCCCCCCCCCCCGGCCCCCCGGGCCCGCCCCCCCTCATGTTTTAAGTTTCTATACTTGGTATAATCCATAAAGACACACATTTTAAACCTCAAAGCTTTTCTCATATCAACAGGAAATTTGTAATGCAAACAGAAAAATGTATGATACATACAGACTCAACATAAAAAAGTTATTCTTCACAACCAAGTGACAATGCATAATTTAAATACTTTGGTGCTTTTATTTTTATTTATTTATTTATTTATTTTTGAGACGCAGTTTTGCTCTTGTTGCCCAGGCTGGGGTGCAATGGTGCGGTCTTGGCTCACTGCAACCTCTGCCTCCCAGGTTCAAGTGATTCCCTTGCCTCAGCTTCCCAAGTAGCTGGGATTACAGGCATCCATCATCACGCCCAGCTAGTTTCTATATTTTTAGTAGAGCCAGGGACCTTGTTGGCCAGGCTGGTCTTGAACTCCTGACCTCAAGTGATCCACCTGCCTCAGCCTCCCAAAGTGCTGGGATTATAGGCATGAGCTACTGCACCCAGCCTTTCGTGCCTTTTAAATGCATATTCCTATTTAAGCCAAATCTTGATTTTTTCCTTCAGTTTAATTTCCTATAGCATTTGTTCTTTTGTACCTAGTGGGAATGGGTTGCCACTGGCACATCTCCAGTAGTTACTATGATAAATCAGACATTTCCCTGCCAGGTAAAGGAAAACTAGTGACGAGAGCTTGGTATTTTAAATGGTCAAATATCAATGACAACCTGATAATCTCACTGCTAAATATTGTTAAACAAAGCAAAATACCTTGACTATACTTTATGTCCTAGCAAGATCTATGGAGGAACAGTGCTGAATGTATCCCTTCTCTTTAAGATTTACTATACATTTTTGCTCTAAGTCTTACTTACATTCTTGGAGTAACAATTTTAATTGGGCAAAACAGAGTTTTATAAAACTTCCCACTGGCATATCCCCAGTCGTCACTATGATAAACTAGACAACTTTGGCTGCCAAGTAAAGCCAGTGAAGTAGTAAACTGTGAATGCAGGTTCTAAAGCACATTTTGTTTCCATTTTTTTAATAAAATTTGAATCTATTAAGCATTTACTTGAGTACACCACTATTTACTTTTCCTGGAATAATGATCATTTATGGCTATTCTAGGACGATATTTTAAATTCACTTCTAATGATTTCAAAAGTCAAGACCAAAATGGTTATAACAATATCTTTTCCAAGTTCCCCCGTTTTCAGCTGTGTGTGGTGGTGGCGTAGCAAAACTGCCAGCTTAACAAGACAAAGAGGCCGATGGAGACGGAAGAGAATTTTATTTCGGACGCCTGGGCGCCCAGGTCGCCAGCAGGCTCGTGCCTAAAATGGCCACCGACCCCCAACAAAGCGGGCAGTTCAGCTTATATGCTGTTTGAGGTGGGAAATCAAGGCAGGAAGCGGGGTTTCAGACAAAGACAGTCAATCAAGTTTTACAACCTTGGGCTTCCGGGTCATTTGACTCCATAGCCTTGCAGCTGAGGTAGGGGGCGGAAAGGTGGGGGAGCTCATCCAGGGAGATCAGAAGAACAGGAAATGCAGGAATGTGCTGGCTGCAGCCCTAGAGATGTGCTCTGGTGCTCTTACCTGTGTAAAGACGGGGTGGTGCCCGGTCTGCTTTGCTTTTACTTTTAGTTAACGCCTACCTATGTTATGCTTATTATTTGAACTATATTCTGCTCTATTTTATTTCATTTTATTTTCCTTCCACAGTGGTGCATACCTGTGGTCCCGGCTACTCAGGAGGCCGAGGCAAGAGGATTCCTTGAGCCCAGGAGTTCGAGGTGGCGGTGAGCTGTGACTGCAGCACTGTACTCCAGCCTGGGTGACAGAGTGAGAACCTAACTCTTAAAAAACACCAACAATCAAGTTCCCCCGTTATCATTAAATAAAGGAAAAGGTTGAAGTTAATGCTATGAAAACTGAGTGAGGCTCTAAGTTATTAATGTAATATTTATATTATTAAATGGCAAAACCTTAAGCAATACTGCATTACCATTCAGTTTTTATGAGCATTTAACTTCTGTTTTTTAAAAAATGTTCATAGTAGCTTTAGTCACCATTTTCAAAAGGTGAAAACAACCCAGCAGATGACTGGATTTAAAAATTGTGGTATATACATACAATGAAATATAATTTCGCCATAAAGAAGTTCCGATACCCCTTACAACACGGATGCACCTTAAAAACATTTCAAAATAACTTCTTTTAATGTGACTTATTTTAATTCATTTTATTACTGATATTTGCATAATTAATTTGTTTTTCTTTGCACAACCAGGATTTTTTCCTGTTTCTGCCATAATCAAGGAACATGGAAAAGAGAGAAGTGGGTTTACTACAATATCTAAACCTCCCGATCTACACAATGGTCTCCTTCACAAGTAGACGCTCTACTCCACAACGCTCTTGTTGCCTATGCCAAGTGTAGAGGTGCTTCCAGAATTTTCTCCCCTCATGTGCCATGAGATGAGGCAAGGTTGAAGGCTGGTTTTGCTCTCCAATGTGCACAGCTAAACAAGCCCTGCTTGGGCACGGGCTGGGTAACTCTGGCGCCACTTCTCTGTTTCATGCACAGATGGCACGAGCGACTTCCCAGCTGACAATGCTTGAAGTGCAACTGTGTGTATCTATGCACATGGATATCAGCTTTTACATGAGTTAAGTGCTGCTTTATTTAGGAGGAAGAAATAATTTCCATAGATAAGATAATATGTCTTATTTCAAAGTAAATTGATTAAAAATGTAGCTTATTCATCTAGAGAAGGAAAGGACTCCTGGCAACAAGCAGCACAGTTTTACATCAAATACATAAAAATGATCCAAATCTTATGGAAGAAGGGTATCTTAATTTTAACCACCAAAATTTAACTTTTTTGATACATATTTAGGGCTATAATGAAAAAATAAACCAATGCTAATAAAATGACAGTTGCAGGGAATGCTGCTGAGTTTCGTGTTTGTGGTTTGAACACTGAAAGGCCCCACCTTGTTGTGGTCATAATTTTTGCCTCACTCTTCTTGTTCTTATGCTGAGGACACTCACCTTTGAGGGAGAGAACTGAAAGGCATTCCTCGCAGGAGCTCACGTAGAGCAGTAAGCTGGGGGGATAGTGTGGTTCAGAAGCTCAGTGTGGCCGTCTCTCCAGTCAGCATGAGCTCCTCAGGAAACAAAGCTGCAGAGAAGCTCGAGTTCTTACTGAAGGTGTAACTGTACTGTTCTTGAAAACCGTAGATCATCGAGGCGCCCATTGCAAAGTACGCCAAAATCTCTGGAATGACACACAGTTCGGTTATGTTAGGAACATGTGGGCCGGGCGTGGTGGCTCACGCCTGTAATCCCAGCACTTTGGGAGGCCGAGGAGGGCAGATCACGAGGTCAAGAGATTGAGACCATCCTGGCCAATATGGTGAAACCCCGTCTCTACTAAAAAATACAAAAATTAGCTGGGCGTGGTGGCGCGCGCCTGTAGTTCCAGCTACTCGGGAGGCTGAGGCCGGAAAATTGCTTGAACCCGGGAGACAGAGGTTGCAGTGAGCCAAGATCGCACCGCTGCACTCCAGCCTGGTGCCTGATGACAGAAAGAGGCTGTCTCAAAAAAAAAAAAAAAAAAAAAAGGAATACATATGTGCCAGATTCATGCTTTATATATATTTTTAAAGTATCTCTAATCCTTAAATATCTGAAGAGAAAATAGTTGTGTCATTTTTGATGTTTTTTTAAACTTTTTAAAGAGTTTTATCTTTTTCTTCAATTTTATTTTTTTATTTATTTTTAATTTTTTTGAGATGGAGTCTCCCTCTGTCGCCAGGCTGGAGTGCAGTGGTACAATCTCGGCTCACAGCAACCTCCGACCCTGGTTCAAATAATTCTCCTGTCTCAACCTCCGGAGTAGCTGGGATTACAGGCATGAGCCACCACACCCAGCTAATTTTTGTATTTTTAGTAGAGATGAGGTTTCACCATGTTGGCCAGGATGGTCTTGATCTCCTGATCTTGTGATCCACCCGCCTTGGCCTCCCAAAGGGCTGGGATTATAGGCGTGAGCCACTGCAACTGGCCAATTTTAAAGATTTTTAAAGAGGAATATAAAATATAGAAAACTAAACTTCCTCATATTCCCAGGACCCAGAATTGATTAACAATTAACATCCTACTATTGCCCCCAAAATGCTTCATCTTTGATTTGCATAAAAGTGAATCTCCAGAAGAAGATGTGTAATTTCTATTTTACTGCTTTCCTCAGGGTGCTGCACTGATGATCTTCTGAGAAATCCAGAAAGGACTGCCACCAGATCCATCAGAAGCAGCCATGGACATCTCAAGAATGGAATCCTATCTCCTCCTAAAGTAAATGGGATTGGGACAGAAACAGTTCCATTTTAAATAATCAGACAGAATTGCCTTATACTTTCCTTAGCGTGCCAAATGCCAGAAGGAGCTCTGTAGTCTGTGATCTCCCACAGGTTCTTGTGACTTTCTCCATGGGCACACCCACCTTGTGTGCAGACAGCCCATCATACGTGGCTGCTGCTGCTGTGTCCTGCACAACCTGGCACACTCCTGGCATGTTCTTCCAGGTTCTGGGGAGTGATGACAGAGAAGTCCTGGATAGAGCATATTCACGAGAGACAAGATCAAAGCTAAAACACATGTGTTTCATTCTGCCTGTTTCGGGGGAGCGGAGGTCATGGAGGTTTCCTTGTGAACATGCAGAGCTGCCCGAGGCGCCAATGAGCCGACAGGCCTGATGGCTCTGTCCTCGTGTTTACTCATTCACTGACCAATTTTAGCGATCTTAGCTTTCAATAAAGTAGGTATGGATGAAACGCTTGCTAACAAGTGATACAATATTTCAGATGATTCCATTAGTCTTCACAGCTGTGGTTTTATTTAAACACAGTATCAAAGAGACATCACCCAGAGGTAATATAATTTTTATCATTTTTTTCCAATTATAAGCTACATTTCTTTTTCAAGTTAACTATTCCTAATGAAATATAGATTACCAGGGCACACAATGCTGTTATTAACCCATGCAGCTAAATTTCCCATAAAACATGCACATATATCATTAGGAGGCCAAGACAGTTCCTCTTGCCACCACTTACTGTCCCTTTGGCAGAGCAGAGGCCCGAGCATGAAAGCCGCTTCAGAACATGGCTGGTCTGTGTCTGTCCCCACAACCCGAGTGACCGGCAGGAGCTCCTTATGGGAAAGAACTTGTGTGTCACTGGTCTTAGGAAGCAAATACAACTACCTTAATGTTATTCTGAACAACATACAGTAAATAACAGCCTTTCATTCCCATTCAAGAGGTATTGAGTTACATCTGAAAATACATACTGTAAACCAACAATACAATTCTAAGCCCACCGGCCATCTGAATAGACCCCTCCTCTGGGCAAGGGCATTCCAAGCCTAACCTAAGGGACTGGTTCAGGCCATGATGGGGGTGGGGGGTGCCTCATTACACCCTCCTGCCTTTCAGAATTACCACAGAACAAACTAAGTCTGCTGAGAAACACCTTCAACCTCTTCTCTCCGAAGCCTGGAGGCTTCATCTGCACGATAAACTTGGGTCTCCACAACGCCTTATCATCATAACCCAGACATTCCTTTCTACTGATTCCAAGTCTTCCAGTTAATAACTCTTTCAAACAACTGGCAATCAGAAAATTGTTACATCTACCCATACGTAACCTGGAAGCCTCCCCTTCCCGGCTTGGTGCTGCCTTTCCAGACTGAACCAATGTACATCTTACATGTATTTGACTGACGTCTCATGTCTCCCTAAAATGTACAAACTAGGCTGTACCCCGACAACCTTGGGCACATGTTTTCAGGATCTCCTGAGGGTTGTCACGGACCATTGGTCACTCACATTTGGCTCAGAATGAATCTTCTCAGATATTTTACAGAATTTGACTCTTTTCGTCATCCATAATAGCAGGGAAATCAAACTGCTCCTGTGAACACTTACAAACACAGTAATGTATTTAGTGAGGTCACCTGACAGCCAGTGTCACTCTTCATGAACCTGCCCACAGAAAAGGAAGTGGTCATGGGCGCAGGTGTGAGATCACATTCTCCACGCTATTAAGCATGTCACTGCTCTTTCCAATGTAGCCACTGCATTCAACTTAAATGCAGTCACATGCAAGGAATAGCGATCAACCTTCACCAAAAACACATCTGACTGAGAAGATTTAGGATTTCAATGATCAGAACTTTATTGATAAAGTCTTAAGAGATTATTAGGCATTTCCTTACTCACTGATGTCATAAATTTAAAAACAAAAAAATACTGATTCAAGAGCAAGATGAAGGTATGATATAATCCACTCTTAAAGTTATTATGTAGGATAATGCATGGGAAAGTGCTTGGCCAATGCCTGTCACCACCCGTGCGTCGACACTTATGGCGCATCTTGTATTTGCCGGGCCCTGTGTGTTGGGCATATGGACATAAGTACGATTCATGCCCCAGGAAATATGCTGGATATTAAAAATAATAATGACAACAATATCATCACATAAATTAATATTAGGGGGGGACACTAATATCTGTGGTTCCAACACAAAAAGGACTAGCCTAGGAGCCAGAAACCTGGCAGGCTGGCTGGACCAACAACCTCCCCTCTGGACAGAGTAAAGCGATTTCTCTACAGCTCTCAAGCTGTTCAGAATTTTTGTTGTAATACTTCAATTACACGTGTATTTCTGATTTATAGACAAATAATTGCTCATCTAGTTTGTCTTTCTGATGCCCTTCATCTGTGTAGAACTTAGTAAGTTTTAATTCCTAACGATCACAAAGCCACCACTCACTCCAGGATATACAGGTTGGAGCATCTGAAGCTACCACTTTGGCAGGTCAAAAAGTCAGCAATTTAACATGACCCAAACTCATAGTTTTGCACCAAAAAATACTGACTTAGTAGCCATTCCAGTTCTATTTAAGTGTCAAAACCCTCATTTAAGGTAGAAAATTTAGCATTTTTAAGTTTTTATGCTGTCTAAAATTTTTAATAAAGTGACCAGCAGTATATGTAGCAAGACAGGAAGAAATATAAAATGAATATTCTAAAAATTAAGAAATCATTTTACTGAAACAGACTGCTACCAAAATCAGACAAAATAAAATGGCATAGCTTTATTTAGGTTAAGCCCCTGTGATTTCCCCTAAGGAAAGCCCATAGATTATTGCCAAAACGGTAATACTTAGCTGTGTTGTGAAATCAGTGGTCAGCAAAGTAGAAGGAACCACCAGATTACAGGGGGAGTGAGCCTGGACATGTGTTTTTTTATAAAAGTGAGGATAATACACCGAATTAATTTCTGGTGTTAAAGATCAACCTACCTGTAACATCACCTATAAATGTTTTAATTCCTGTGACTGCTGTTTTGAAAAAACATCCTAGAGTAAAAATGCATCAGTTATTTCTTGTGGATATTTGAATCTTAAGGAAACAATTAAAAACTACACTTTTTAAATGTAGGACAAACTAAACGTGAATTGTTTTCAACATTGACAATGCATACAGAGTCTTGAAAATACATAAATAAAATCGTGATGCATGTTGTATGTATTAAGGCAGCTATCATAATAGAGTGTTTTTCATTTTATTTTTTGCAATGCATCTTGCTGAATGTGTAGGAATTCCTAACAATTCTTATTTAAGAATTTATTATTAGTACAGGTCATTCCCAACTTTGCCACGCTTTATGCAGGATATTACTAACTGTATGGTCGCCTGACTTGTTCAAAACTGCCTACTTTACAGTTATATCTCAGTTTTCTCTTCTCTGTTTTCCAAAATTTGTAAACATAGTATGTGTAGGTATGGTGATTTTTCCCAGCAGTTTTAAACATTAAGAGGGTTTTCAAATCCATCTTTTATAGTTCCTAATGCTCCAGAAATTATTCTTACCATTGTGTTCCAGTGGATGTTTTTGAGGTAAAAAAGAGCTTTGACTACTTTGGATTGTTGGGAAAGCTAGAGGGAAAAATACTGGGTCAAGCTTCCTGTTTAATAATTGGGTAAAAGGGACTGGACACAACATCATCTTCAGCATCCAGAATTACGTACCTCGGCAGCTCCGAGGCTCTGAGCATCTTTGTCCCACGTGCGTGGCCCTCGGACAAACCCAAACACCAGCAATGAGGATGCGGCAGGATATGTCTCCATGTCTGTAGGGCTGGTCTCTTCACCCTGTTTCCATCTTCAGCATCTCTTAGCTACATGTGCCCCATTGTCTCTCCATACACATTTTAGAACCAGTTTGTCAAAAATAAATACAGAAACAAACAAAGTTCAGCATAATCTTGAAATCAGATTAAATCGAAGAGCAGTTTTTGGAGGGATACTTAGTTTGCCTACGTGTGGCAGTGGTGTCCTGTCTCCACGCATTTAGGTCTCAAATTCTAATAAAGTTTTATGATGTCTTTTCCACAGAAGTCTTGCATGTTTTTGTTCTCTTGAACCCAAGGCACTATACCCTTTGCAAATGGTTTTTATAGTATTTTCGTATGGTATTTTCCACGTTCTTCACAGGAATCCAGTTATGCTAAGATTCAGCAGCCTTACTAAATTCCCATTAATTTCAATAATTTCTGTATATTCTCTTGGGCTTTCTTTGTAGACAACTGTATTGTTTTCTGTTTATGAATAGTGCAATTTGTATTTGCTTATTTTCAATCTTTTGTGTTTTTGAATTGCCTCACATATATTTTTATCTCTTTATTTTTCATTTCTACTCTAATTGCACTATAATTATAGAAACTGTTTCTATGATAACAACTCATATAAAACTTTCTCTCTTTTGCTATATAGAATATTGATTGGGTAACCAGTTTTTAAAATATTGCCATGTGTGCCTGAGAAAATTTATGTATTCTTTAGTTTTGTTCTAACGAATCAAGCTATTCCTTTTGTTTTTGAAATACTCTATTTCCTTGCTAAGTTTTGTCCAACTGACTTACCAATTACTAACAGATGTCTATTTAAGCCTCTTCCTATCATGGTTCATTTATAAATTTCTTCTTACAATTTAGTCAACTTTTGTCTTTATATATCTTGACTCACTTTTATCAAAAGCATATGAGTTCAGATCTGTTCTTTCTGTTAAAATTAAAAAGTATTAGCTGGGTGTGGTGGATCATATCTGTAATCCTAATCCTTTGGGAGGCAGAGGCAGGCATATCTTAAAGCCCAGGAGTTCAAGCCCAGCTTGGGCAACTCAGTGAGACCCTTCTAGAAAATACAAAAATGAGCTAGGTGTGGTGGTGCAGGAATAGCTTTAGTCCCAGCTATTTGGAAGACTGAGGTGGGAGGGTAGCTTGAGCCCAGGAGATGGAGGCTGCAGTGAGCTGTGATCACACCACTGCACTCCAGCCTGGTGACAGGGTGAGACCCTGTCTCAAAAAAAATAAATAAATAAAAATAAAAAATAAATAAAATGTGAAGTCTGACACTAACTCTGGGTAATTAGTGTTTTATTCAATTATAGGACACACAATTGGTGTCCAGAGAACTGGATAATCGGTGTTAAAAAAAGATACCACATATTTGATGTCAGTAGGAAAAAACCCCACACATTTGGTGTTAGAAGTTTTATGGACAAAAGTAGTTCAATTTCTTTATCAAAAATTAATTCAAATGTGAATAAACTCCCCTATCAAAAGACACAGAGTGGCTGAATGGATTAAAAAACAAGATATAACCAAATGTCTGTAAGAGGCTCACTTTAGATACAAAGACACTCATAGGCTGAAAGTGAAAGAATGGTTAGAAGATAATCCATGCAAATTGAAACCAAAATAGAGCAGGTGTGGCTAAACTTATCTCAGACAAAATCGACTTTCAGCCAAAAATTGTCATAAGAGACAAAGAAGGACATCATAAAATGATAAAAGGGTCAATTCACCAGAAAGATAGAACAACTATAAACATATATACAACCAGCATCAGAGCACTTAAATACTGTATGTAAAGCAAACACTGGGCCGGGCTCTGTGGTTCACACCTGCAGTCTTACCATTTTGGGAGGCTGAGGTGGGTGGATCCCTGAGGTCAAGAGTTTGGGACCAGCCTGGCCAACATGGGAACCCCCTCTCTACTGAAAATACAAAAATTAACTGGGTGTGGTGGCACGTGCCTGTAATCCCAGCTACTCAGGAGGCTGAGACATGAGAATTGCTTGAACCTGGGTGGGGGTGGCGGTGGGGAGCCGGGGGGTGGGTGGGGGTGCAGGCGGAGGTTGCAGTGATCCGAGATTGTGCCACTTCTCTCCAGCCTGGGCAAAAGAGTGAAACTGTCTCAAAAAAATAAAAATAAATAAATAAAATAAAGAAAATATTGGGAGAACTAAACTGAGAAAAGAGAACTAGACAGCAATTCAATAATAGTAGCCTTCAATACCCAGCTTTCAATAATGGATAGAACATCCACATAGAAAATCAGTAAGGACACAGCAGAGTTGAACAACACTACTGACCAAATGGACCAGACAGACAGAGAGAACATTCCACCCAATTGCAGAAGAATGCACATTCTTCACAAGCACACAGAACATTCTTCAGAACAGGTAACATATTGGGTCAAAAAACAAGTTTCAACAAACGCAAGAACACTGAGTTTATATTAAGTATCTTTTCTGATCACAATGAAATGAAGCTGCAAATTAACAGCTAAAGGAAAACTGGAAATTTCACAAATTTCTGAAAATTAAAGAACACATTTTTGAACAACCGATGTATCAAAGGAGAAATCAAAAGGGAAATAAGAAAACATGTTGTGACAAATGAAAATGAAAACACAGCATACCAACATTTACGGGATGCAGCAAAAGCAGTGCTAGGAAGGAAATTTATAGTAAGAGATGCTGACTTTGAAAAAGATCTGAAATCAATTATGTAACTTTACACCTCGAAAAACTAGAAAAAGAACTAAGCCTAAAGTTAGGAAGAAAAACGGGGGAAATCATCAAATTAGAGCAGAAATAAAGTGAGGCTAGAAAAGGAATTTTTAACAAGTCAATGAAACTAAGAGTTGGATTTTTGAAAAACTGAGAAAACTGACAAACTTTTAGCTAGACCAAGAATAAAAGGAAAGACTGAAATAAATAAAATCAGAAATAAAAGAGGAGACATTACAACTGTTGCCACAGAAATAAAAAGAATCCTGAGACCATCATTAACAGTTATACATCAACAAATTGAATAACCTAGAAGAAATGGTAAATTCCCAGAAACAACCTACCAATACTGAATCATGAAGAACAGAAAATCTGAACAGAACTATAACTACTAAGGAAATCGAATCAGTAATCAAAAATCTCCCAACCAAAAAACACTCAGGACCAGATGGCTTCACTGGTGAATTCAACCAAACATTTCAAGAATTAAAGAAAAACCTTCTCAAACTCTTTCAAAGGCACTGAAGAGGAGGAAACACTTCCAAACTCCTGCTAAGAGGCCAGCAATACCCACATACCAAAGCCAAAGCCAACATAAAAAAATTAAACTTCACGTTAATATCCCTGAACACAGATGCAAAAATCCACAAAAAAAACCAGAAAACTGAACTCAATCATGTAGTAAAAAGATGATACATCATTACTAAATAGGATTTATCCTTGGGATTAAGGAAGGAGACCTAAGCATCTAAGACTACCTCCCCCTTGACTTCCACATTACATTTCTATAGGAGAAGTAAAGGCTGGTGGACCTGGCACCACCTTAATCGCCCTCCTATAGATGGCACGCATGGTATGGAGGAATCTTTCCGGAAGACATTGTTTTTACCTAAACAAGATCAAACCCCCACCTAACTCACACACCCCACACCTACTCCATGGACCAAGACTCTTACACATCTAATTTCTAAAGCTGTAAACCCAAGACGGTTTCACGTGTAATTTCTAGAGTTGTAAGCCTATATAAGGACAGGGTCTTTCTTTGTTAGACGAGCTTGGTTGTTAGGCAGCTACACTGCCTTGCTCCTGGAGGAATAAATCACCCCTTCCTTCCCAGTTCGGTGTCCGAGAAGTTTGTTTCTGGCAGCCATTCCTGCTTTATTATGAAAGGTTGGTTCAACACATAAAAATTAATTAATATACTACACCAACAGAATGAAGGGTAAAAGTCACCTGGTCATCTCAATAGATACAAAAAGAGCATCTGACAAAATACAACACCCTTTTATGATAAAAAAAAAAAAATTTACAACAACTAATCATGGAAGGATATTACCGTAAGAGTTAAAGAAAGAGGAAAGAAACATGAAACATGCTGGCAGTTAAATATAGCTTTACTTTAGACAAAACCTGAGAGGTCTCCTGGCCGATTTTGGTCAGGAGCCCTTTCTCTTACAGACTAAGAATATATATTGGTCTTAGGATGAGGGGCTTATCAGAAGCTTGGAATGTTTATACGTGTGGAGAAGTTTATGGTGGCACTGGAATCTCTCTGGGAGAAGGGGAAGTTATGCTGGGCAGACATCTTTTGGGCCTGGAGGGGGGTTATCTTGGGGCTAGCACGTCTCTGGTCGGGGATGAGTTTGGAATGTTTCTGGTTGGAGATGTTATTTGTGGTTTATGGTCATGCTGACCTTAGCCATTGGGCTGAGGCCCTTTGGATTTGGGTGGTTTTTTTATTAAGATAAACTTTAGAATGAGGGACTTGTTCAAGATGGTGATGCTCCTGCTCTGTCAATTACCTTAACATAACAAGGGTCATATATGAAAAGCCCACAACTATCATCAGGCTCAAGAGTAAAAACCTGAAAGCTTTTCCTTAAAGACCAGGAACAAGGCACGGATGCCCACTCTTACCACTTCCATTCGACATAATACTAGAAGCCACAGTCAGCAATCAGGCAAGAAAAAGAAACAAAAGGCATCCAAATTGGAAAGAAACAAAATTATCTCTGTTTGCAGATGACATCGTCGTATATGTAAAAAATCCTAAATGCTTCATGAAAAAAACCTATTAGATCTAATGAGCAAATTCAGTAAAGTTGTAGGATTAAAAAAAAAAATCAACATACAAAAACCTATTGCATTGCTATACATTAACAACAGATTATCCAAAAGAGAAATTTAAAAAGCAATACCATTTACAACAGCATCAACAAGAAAAACAGAGGATAAACTTAACTAAAAAGAGAAAATACTTGTATAGTAAAAACTGCAAATACTAACGAAAAAAATTACAGAAGACAGAAATAAATGTAAAGACATCCCATGCTTGTGGATTGGAAGATTTAATATTGTTAAAATGTCAGTGCTATCCAAAGTGATGACCAGATTCAAGACAGAAAGCACCACATCTTCATCTGTCTGGAAGCTTCCCTAAATCAGTCCTTTTGGGTCTTTATGGAATCATAATTGCCCATTGCTGCTCAACTTAACCTTGAGCCCCTCTCCCCCTCCAGAGAGGTTGAAGAGAGACTGAATATTCCAACCCTCTAAGCACATGGTTGATTCACTAGGCAACAACCCACATCCTCTGCTGATCCAGGAGCTGTCAGTCATCTTATTGGCACACAAAAAGACACATCACTTAGAAAATCCCAAGTATTTTAGGAGTTGTAGAATAAAAAACAGGACAAAAACCGAGTATATCTTTTGCAATATCACAGACAGCTTTCTTTCCATTTGTATCTTCTTTGCTTTATTTTAGCAATGCTTTGTAGTTTTCAGTTTATAAGTCTTTTGCCTTCTTGGTTACATTTACTCTAAAATATCTGTTATATTTTGTGCTATTGTAAGTGGTATTATTTCATTTTTCTGATTGGCCCTGATAGTGTATAGAAACACATCTGATTTCTTCACGCTAACTTTGTATCTTGAAATTTTGCTGAAATCATATGTATGTAGCTGGTTGGTGGTCAGCACTCCATGTCACTGGATTCCACTTGGGTGAATTCCACCAACCACAGATCAAGAATATTCAGAAAAAAAGCCGATGGTTGTACCGAACTTGTACACCTTTCTTCTAGTCATTATTTCCTAAACAATACAACAACCATTTACCTTGTATTAAGTATTAGAAGTAATCTAGAAATAAACTATGTGAGAATCTGTGTAAGTAAGATGCAAATACTATGTATGTCATTTTATTTAAGAGAACTGAGTATCTATAAATTTGGTATCTGAGGCGGTCCTGGAATCAATCCCCACAGATGCTGAAGGATGACTATATTACTTTAAAATTTTTAAAACTAAGTCATTAGAGAGTTCTTCATAATTTGTCATCTGAAAAAAGGATAATTAGTTTTACTTCTTCCTGTCCAACACAGAGGCCTTTTATTTCTTTTTCTTGTCTAACTGGTCTGGCTAGGACTTGCAGTCATATGGTGAATAGAAGGTGAGACCGGGCTTCATTCCCTTATTCCTGATCTTAGAGAAAAAGCTTTCGATATTTTATTTTTGATTATGAAGCTAGATGTGGGCTTTTCATATATGGCTTTTGTCATGTTGATGGAGTTTTCTTCTACTCCTGGTTAAACGTTCTTATTTTTAATTTTTATTTTATTTGGGGCAGGGAGGAGGGGTCAAGGTCTTGCTCTGTTACCCATGCTACAGTACAAAAGTGTAATGACAGCTCACTGCAGCCTTGAACTCTCAACCACAAGTGATCCTCCCACTTCACCCTGACACCCCAAAGAGCTGAGACTACAGGCACATGCCACCACACCTGGCTAATTTAATTTTTTGATTTTTTGTAGAGATGGAGTCTCAGTGTGTCTCCCAGGTTGGTTTTGGACTCCTGGGTTCAAGCAATCCTCCTATCTCAGCATCCCAAAGTGCTGGGATTACAAGCATGACCTACCATACTTGGACCCTAGGTAAGTGTTTTTAATTAAGAAAGTGTTTTGAATTTTCTCAGACTCTGTCAGCATATATTTGATTTCCAAATGGTTCAAATTATGCACTATTGTTTCTGCTTTTTCTTGTTTTTGGAAGAAAGGCAGTAACAAAAAGTTTATTTCCATGGCCGGGTGCAGTGGTTTATGCCTGTAATCCCGGCACTTTGGGAGGCCGAGGTGGACGGATGATGAAGTCAGGAGTTTGGGTCCAGCCTGGGCAACATGGCAAAACCCTGTCTATACTAAAAATACAGAAATTAGCCGGGTGTGGTGGCGCACGCCTACAGTCCCAGCTACTTGGGAGCCTGAGGCAGGAGAATCACTTGAATCCGGGAGGTGGAGGTTGCAGTGAACTGAGACCGCGCCATTGCACTCCAGCCTGGGTGACAGAACGAGACTTCATCTCAAAAAAAAAAAAAAGTCTATCCTCTTTCTCCATGATACTGTTTTCTGATCGCTGGTTAAGACTTTCAGGAGTATTACCAGCATTTACTGTATTTACTGTAGTTTGTGTAATTTCTTTCTACAGAGATTTTCAAATGAGTATTATCTCTTAGGGCCTCTCGCATGGCAATAGAGGCTTTATGTAGTTTAAGGACACCAGGCTTTATTTAGGTTTAAACTAATACTTTTGCTGTGCTACAAGGATTCCATGGGGGTTGTCCCTGACAGCCTGGATGATCACAGTCTTTACTGAGTTAGAGGCATGGGCAGCAGCAGTAGCAGCAGAGGTACGTAATGGTCCTAGTGAGTATGGACCTTAGGACACCATGTAATGATAACTTCCTCACCCTCTCTCTCCTATTTCTTTCTTTTTCCCAAATGACCACTCTTTCAGGAATAACCATCTGATGGGTTCAAAAGCTACACAGAATAAAATATCACAACAAGCCCCCAGCCCCAGACCTGTAGATTAAGCCCATGCCCAGCACCAGTGACAGCTTCATTCTGAAATACTGAGATAGGCCCCAACCAAAACTCTTGAACCAGAGCCACTTTACGGAGCACCCCCGATCTCATGCTACTGCTCACAAATGACGAGGAATTATGCAAACTGGTGATTTTTCTCAGCTGAATCTAGAACTGAGGCCTGCTAGACTTCAACAGTGCAACACAGAGCAACAAGCAGCAGCTCAGAGTGCATGCTGGCCATCAAGCAACAGAGCAGGTTAACAACCCAGAGCAAGAGAACATAGCCCCTGGCATGGGGATGGTGCCAATTGTTATGGTCACCTGAAAAAGTGTGGTTCTGATGTTGACACTGATGGCTATGTGGCACATACACACCGAGAGAGCATGAAAAAGCTTATTTAACGTTTAGTTGAGGTTTCAGGGAGACCAGGACAGGCCTCTCAAGATGTGAAATGGTTCAGAGAGAAAGGAAAATAGCGTTGACATCCCTTATGAATGTGAATGCAAAATCCTCCAATAAACATCAGCAAACTGTATTAAGCAACATATTAAAAGCATTACACAACATAGCCAGGTGAGATTTATTCTTGGAATGTGAGGATGGTTCTCTGCATGAAAATCAATGTCATAGACCATATTAAGAAAACGATAGAAAAAATCATTTCAATTGAAACAAAAATTGACACAATTCTACCCCCATTTAATAAAAGTTTTTTTTTTTGGAGATAGAGCCTTACTCTGTTGCCCAGGCTGGAGTGCAATGGTGTGATCTTGGCTCACTACAACCTCCACCTTCCGGGTTCAAGTGATTCTCTTGCCTCAACTCCTGAGTAGATGAGATTACAGGCATGTGCCACCACACCAGACAAAAGCAGATTAAAGTTGCACACTACTCAGAACGGCTCCTTACACTACTCACATACTCAGAACGGCTCACACTACTCAGAATGACTATTAATAAAAAGCAAATAAGAAACCCAAGACATTGGTGATAATCCAGAGAAAAGTGAAAGTGAATGCTTATACACTGTTGGTTGGAACATAAATTAGTACAACCTCTACAGAAAACACTATGGAGATTTCTCAAAGAACTAAAAACAGAGCTACCATTTGACCAAGCAAACCCACTACTGGGCATCTACTCAAAGAAAAAGAACCTGCTATATCAAAAAGATACATGTTCTTGTATGTTTATCTCAGCACTATCTACAATGGCAAAGTCGTGGTATCAACCTAAGTGTTCATCCCCCAGATGACTGGATAAACAAAATGTGGTACATATACACCATGAAATGCTATGCAGCCATAAAAAAGAATAAAAGCATTTCTTTTGCAGCAACATGGATGGAGCTGGAGACCATGACCCTGAGTAAAATAACTTGGAGAGAAAAAAATCAAATACAGCATGTTCTTACTCATAAGCGGGGGCTAAACAGTGGGTACACATGGACATGCAGAAGGAAACAACAGAACCTGGGAATTCCAAAGCGGGGAGCATGAGCGGGGGAAGTGTTGAGAAACTACCTATTGGGCACAGTGTTTAGTATTTGGGTGATGGATACGCTGGAAGCCCAAACCTCACCGTTATGAACGAAATATATCCAAGTACAAAACCTGCAATGTACCCCTGAATTTATAAAAATAAAATTAAAAACATTTTTTAAAAAGTGAGCTAGCTTCTTTACTATCTCATAGTACAAGCAGTTAGACAGTAATAATCGGGAATTCTCTCTCCCCCTCCATCTGAGGACTGGACCAGCACCCCCTTTGCTGTCAAGATCTGAAAGGAAACGAGCCTATCAGGAGCGGGCTTGCTTCCAGCCTCAATGTCTTTTTTTCCTAAAACCCACTCACTCCTTGACTCTCTCCCATGGCTTGCCTCTCACTATACAGCGGAACTGCTTTTGCCATGGTCACCAATAACCTCCAAGTTGCTTGGTTTAATAAGCATTTTCCTGCCCTTAAGAGCAAGATTGGCCGGGCGTGGTGGCTCACGTCTGTAATCCCAGCACTTTGGGAGGCTGAGGCGGGCGGATCACGAGGTCAAGAGATCAAGACCATCCTGGCCAACATGGGTTTCTACTAAAAATACAAAAATTAGCTGGGCGTGGTGGTGCATGCCTGTAGTCACAGCTACTCAGGTGGCTGAGGCAAAAGAATCACTTGAACCTGGGAGGGAGAGGTTGCAGTGAGCCGAGATCGGGTCACTGCACTCCAGTTTGGTGACAGAGCGAGATTTGGTCTCAGGAAAAAAAAAAAAAAAAAAGCGCAAGATTATTGACCAGAATTTCATTCTAAAACACCAAGATCTCCATCACTGTCGCTACATACTCTCTGGGTTTTTCCCCTACCTTGAGGATGCTTTTCAGTGGGCTCCTTGGCTGGCTTTACTCACCGCAGACACAATGAATGCTGAGGTACTTTAAGGCTCAGGCCTGGTCTCTTCCTTCTCCAAACTTTTCCTGTGAGTTGCTTCACCCAGTCAACCCTGTATGGTTTGAAAATCATACACATCATGATTTATATTTCCAAATCACTTCCCCAAAGTTCCAGTCGCATAGGCAAAAAAGTGCTTACTCAATGTCTCCAATCTGATGTCTACCAAGCATTTCAAAATTCATGTGTCCTAAATGGAACATTCCATTTTCTCTCCCCTTCCCGTCTCAAAATATCCCTGCTTCTTTACGCCACCTCAGTAAATTACGCCATCATATACCCAGCTGTTCAAGCCCAAACCCATCAGCCATCCTTGATTGCTTCTCCTTCTTGGCCTCCCACATACAATCTAACACTGAAACCAGGTAAGCAAACTTCAACAAATACAGGGTATTGAGTTTGCCCACTTATCACTGTCCTAGTTCAAGGTAACACAGTTCCTTCCCCAGAAACCTGTAATTGCCTTTTCTATGGCCTTTTAATTGACTTTTAAAATTGACTTTAATGGAGGCCATTAACCTAAGTAAAAGAACTTGGAAACATTCTGACCTTACTATGTTCCAAGAGGCAGATTTTTTTTTTTTAGTATCTCTTATTTTAAAATCTTTTTATTGCCGGGTGCAGTGGCGCATGCCTGTGGTCCCAGCTACTCGGGAGGCTGAGGCTGGAGGATCGCTTGGGCCCAGGAGTTCTGGGCTGTAGTGCACTATGCCAGTCGGGTGTCTGCACTAAGTTCAGCATGAATACAGTGATCTCCCAGGAGCAGGGGACCACCAGGTTGCCTAAGGAGGCGTGAATCGGCCAAGGTCGGAAACGGAGCAGGTCAAAACTACCGTGCTGATCAGCAGTGGGATCGTGCCTGTGAATAGCCACTGCACTCCAGCCTGGGCAACGTAGCGGGGCAACGTAGCGAGACCACGTCTCTTAAAAAAAAAAAAAAACCAAAAAAGAACTTTTAGCTGATAAATAATTTTATCTATTTACGCTACATGTAATATTTTGATACATGCATACAATGTGTAATGATCAAATCAGGGTATTTAACATCATCACCTTGAATATTGATCTTTTCTTCATGTTGGAAACATTTCAAATCTCTTTTAGGTATTTTGAAATATACAAGACCTTATTTTTAACTACAGTCACCCCACTGTACTATTGAATGCTAGAACTGACTTGTTTTTATCTAACTGTGTAGTTGTAACCATTCACCAGCCCCTCTTCACTGCCCCCATCACCCTTTCTAGAGAGTTTTAAAACAAATTCTGATTGCGTCACTCTATTGCTTAATATCTTTTCGTGGCTTCCTATTGTACCTAAAATATGATTTCCTTAAGATAACCTACAAAGCACCCTGTATTATTTAGTTTCCAATTTCATCTACATATTCAGACACATTTAATTTTTTTCTGTTTCCATCTAACCTTCAATCTTTGTCGAAATGCTCTTTCTCAGGGTCTTCACCTGCCTGTGTTCTTTTCATCCTTCAGATCTTTCCCAATCTAAAGAGGCACGATACACACACACATCAATTATTCTCTGACGCAACACATTGCTTTATGATTTTTCACAGCAGCAACTCGAATCTGTAAGTATCTTGTTGTTTGTCCATGGCTTAATGTATATAATCCTGCAAGGTTATCCACCTCATACCATCTCTCTTGTTCATGCCTATGCTACCAGTATCTTGTATAACAAGTCACATGATCAATCTTCTCTAAGTAATTATTAAATGAATTAAAATATATGCATAAAATAAAATGCTAAAAAGTTGCATGCTGTGATTTAGAACCATTATTTTATAATAAGGAATTTTACAACATAGTAGATGGTAACATTCTGTTTTGTGATTAAAAAATATAAATTGAAAAATGAATGCAAAGAAAACAGCAACATGGGCCATGCATGGCGGCTCACGCCGCGATCTCACCACTTTGTGAGGCCAAGGCGGGTGGATCTCA
>JAZHEH010003342.1:0-14689 GCA_036589455.1 Ateles fusciceps
ACAAGGACACCACACGCACACACACACACACACACACACACACACACACACACACACCCGGGGTTCCCTGTCCCACATTACCGGGGTTCCATGTTCCACATTCCCAGGGTTCCCCTTTCCCACATGCCCAGGGTTCCGCGTCCCACATGCCCCTGGATTTCCCTTCCCACATGCCCGGTTTCCCTTCCCACATGCCCCGGGCTTCCGCGTCCCACATTCCTGGGGTTCCAGGTCCCACATTACCGGGGTTGCAGGTCCCGCATGCCCCGCGTTGCGCTTCCACATTCCCAGGTTCCCCATCCCACATTTCCCGGGTTCCGCGTTCCACATTTCCACAGTTCCCCAGTTTCCGCATCCCACATGCCCGGGTTCCCCTTCTCACATTCCCCGGGTTCCCCGTCCCACATTCCCCAGCTTCCGTGTGCCACATGCCCCGGGTTCCGCGTCCCACATGCCCAGGCTCCCTGTCCCACATTTCCAGGGTTCCGCGTCCCACATGCCCCGGGTTCTCAGTCCCACGTTCCCCCGGGTTCTGTGTTCCACATTTCCAAGGTTCCCCGAGTTCCGCATCCCACATTTCCGGGGTTCCAGGTCCACATGCCCCGGTTGCCCATCCCACATTCCCGATGTTCCCCATCTCACATTCCCCAGGTTCGAGTGCCACATTCCCCAGGTTCCCCTTCCCACATGCCCTGGGTTCCCCTTCCCACATGCCCCGGGTTCCCGTCACATATGCCCCGAGTTCCACATCCCACATTCCCCGGGTTCGCGCTCCACATTTCTGCGGCTTCCCCGGGTTCCGCATCCACATTTCCGGGGTTCCGCATCCCACATGCCCCGGGTTCCACGTTCCCACATGCCCGGGTTCCCCTTCCCACATGCCCGGGTTCCCCGTCCCACATTCCCGGTGTTCCCCTTCTCACATTCCCTGGTTCCCCATCCCACATCCCCACGTTCCGAGTGCCACATTCCCCAGGTTCCCCTCCCCACATGCCCCGGGTTCCCCTTCCCACATGCCCCAGGTTAGCCTTCCCACATGCCCCAGGTTCCCCGTCCCATAGGCCCCGGGTTCCGCATCCCACATTCCCCGGGTTTCGTGTTCCACATTTCCGCGGTCCCCGGGTTGCGCATCCCACATTTCCGGGGTTCTGCTTCCACATGCCCCGGGTTCCACGTCCCACATTCCCGGGGTTCCGCATCCCACATGCCCCGGGTTCCCTTCCACATTGCCAGGTTGCGCGTCCCACATGCCCCGGGTTCTCCGTCCCACATTGCCCGGGTTGTGTGTTCCACATTCCAAGTTTCCCGAGTTCCGCATCCCACATTTCCAGGGTTCCACGTCCCACATGCCCCGGGTTGCCCATCCCACATTCCCGATGTTCCCATCTCACATTCCCCGGGTTCCGAGTGCCACATTCCCAGGTTCCCCTTCCACATGCCCTGGGTTCCCCATACCCACATGCCCCGGGTTCCCCGTCCCATATGCCCCGGGTTCCGCATCCACATTGCCACAGGTTTCGCGTTGCACATTCCGCGGTCCCCCGAGTTCCGCATCCCACATTTCCGGGGTTCCGCATCCCACATGCCCTGGGTTGCCCGACCCACATCCGGATGTTCCCTCTCACATTCCCCGGGCTCCCCGTCCCACATGCCCTGGGTTCCACATCCCACATGCCCCGGGTTCCGCATCCCACATGCCCCGGGTTCCCGTCCCACATTCCAGGTGTTCCCCTTCTGCACATTCCACGGGCTCCCCTTCCCACATGCCCCGGGTTCCCCGTCCACATGCCCCGGGTTCCCCCGTCCCACATCCCGCGGTTCCCCATCCCACATTCCCGGTGTTCCCCTTCTCACATTCCCCGGGTTCCCCCATCCCACATTCCCCTGGTTCCGAGTGCCACATTACCCAGGTTCCCCTTCCCACATGCCCAGGTTCCCCTTCCCACATGCCCCGGGTTCCCCGTCCCATATGCCCCGGGTTCCGCATCCCACATTCCCCCGGGTTTCGCGTTCCACATTTCCGCGGATTGCCCCGGGTTCCGCATCCACATTTCCGGGGTTCTGCTTCCACATGCCCCAGGTTCCGCATCCCAAATTCCCGGGGTTCCGCATCCCACATGCCCCGGGTTCCCTTCCACATTCCCAGGTTCCGCGTCCCACATGCCCCGGGTTCTCTGTCCCACATTCCCCGGGTTCTGTGTTCCCACATTTCCAAGGTTCCCCCGAGTTCCGCATCCCACATTTCCGGGGTTCCACGTCCCACATGCCCGGGTTGCCCATCCCACATTCCCGGTGTTCCCCCATCTCACATTCCCGGGTTGCGAGTACCACATTCCCCAGGTTCCCCTTCCCACATGCCCTGGGTTCCCTTCCCACATGCCCCGGGTTCCCCGTCCATATGCCACGGGTTCCACATCCCACATTCCCCGGGTTTCGCGTTCCACATTTCTGCGGTTCCCGGGTCCGCATCCACATTTCCGGGGTTCCGCATCCCACATGCCCCGGGTTCCCCCGTCCCACATTCCGGGTGTTCCCCTCTCACATTCCCCGGGCTCCCCTTCCCACATGCCCCGGGTTCCACGTCCACATGCCCCGGGTTCCCCTTCCCACATGCCCCAGGTTCCCCCGTCCCACATTCCCGCGGTTCCCATCCCACATTCCCGGTGTTCCCCTTCTCACATTCCCCGGGTTCCCCATCCCACATTCCCCTGGTTCCGAGTGCCACATTACCCAGGTTCTGCTCCCACATTCCCCGGGTTCCCATCCCACATCCCCGGGTTCCCCGTCCCACATTCCAGGTGTTCCCCTTCTCACATTCCCCGGGCTCCCTTCCCACATGCCCCGGGTCCCCTTCCCACATGCCCCGGGTTCCCCGTCCCACATTCCCGGGGTTCCCATCCCACATTCCCGGTGTTCCCCCTTCTCACATTCCCCGGGTTCCCCATCCCACATTCCCCTGTTTCCGAGTGCCACATTACCCAGGTACCCCTTCCCACATTCCCCGGGTTCCCCTCCCACATTCCCCGGGTTCCCCTTTCCACATTTCCCCGTTGTCCGCATCCCACATGCCACGGGTTCCCCGTCCCACATTCCCGTGGTTACCCCGTCCCACATGCCCCGGGTTTCGCGTGCCACATACCCCGGGGTCCGGGTTCCAGTCCCATATTCCCCCGGGTTACACGCCCCACATGCCCCGGGTTCCGAGTCCCACGTTCCCCATGCCACATGTCCTGTGTTCCGCATCCCACATGCCCCGGGTTCCCCGTCCGACATTCCGGGGTTCCCCATGCCACATTCCCGGGGTTCCACGTCCCACATGCCCTGGGTTGTGTGCCCACATTTCCCGGGTTCCGCGTTCCACATTTCTGGGGTTCCCCTTCCGACATGCCCTGGGTTCCGTGCCCCACATGCCCCGGGTTCCGAGTCCCACGTTCCCGGGTTCCCCCGTCCGACATTCTGGGGTTGCCCGTCCCACATTCCCGGGGGTTCCCCGTGCCACATTTCTGGGATTCCCCGTCCGACATGCCCAGGTTCCGCGCCCCACACCTGGGTTCGGCGCCCCACATGCCCCGGGGTTCCGCGTCTCACATGCCCCGGGTTACCCTCCCACATGCCCGGTTTCCCTTCCCACATGCCCGGGTTCCCCTCCCACATTCCCAGGGTTCCGCGTCCCACATGCCCCGGGTTCTCCCTTCCACATTCCCCGGGTTCTGTGTTCACATTTCCAAGGTTCCCCCGAGTTCCGCATCCCACATTTCCGGGGTTCCACGTCCCACATGCCCCGGGTTGCCCATCCCACATTCCCGATGTTCCCCATCTCACATTCCCCGGGTTCCGAGTGCCACATTCCCCAGGTTCCCTTCCCACATGCCCTGGGTTCCCCTTCCACATGCCCCGGGTTCCCCGTCCCATATGCCCCGGGTTCCGCATCCACATTCCCCGGGTTTCGCGTTCCACATTTCCGGGATTCCCCGAGTTCCGCATCCCACATTTCCGGGGTTCCGCATCCCACATGCCCCGGGTTCCCCGTCCGACATTTCCGGGGTTCCCCGTGCCACATTTCTGGGGTTCCCCATACCGACATGCCCCGGGTTCCGCGCCCCACACCTGGGTTCGGCGCCCACATGCCCCGGGGTTCCGCGTCTCACATGCCCCGGGGGTTCCCTGTGTCACATGCCCTAGGTTCCGCATCCGACATTCCCTGGGTTCCCCGTCCGACATTCCCGGGGTTCCGCGTCCCACATGCCCCGGGGTTTCCCGTCCGACATTCCCGGGGTTCCCCCGTCTCACATGCCCTGGGTTACCCGTCCCACATGCCCTGTGTTCCGCATCTGACATGCCCTGGGTTCCCCGTCCGACATTCCCGGGGTTCCGCATCCCACATGCCCCGGGTTCCCCGTCCCACATTCCCGAGGTTCCCCCGTCCACATGCCCCGAGTTCCGCGTCCCACATTTCCGGGGTTCCCACGTCCCACATGCCCCAGATTGCCCATCCCACATTCCCGATGTTCCCCATCTCACATTCCCCGGGTTCCGAGTGCCACATTCCCCAGGTTCCCCTTCCCACATGCCCTGGGTTCCCCTTCCCACATGCCCCGGGTTCCCCGTCCCATATGCCCCGAGTTCCGCATCCACATTCCCCGGGTTTCGCGTCCACATTTCCGCGGTTCCCTAGGTTGCGCATCCACATTTCCGGGGTTCCGCAACCCACATGCCCCGGGTTCCCCGTCCCACATTCCGGGTGTTCCCCTTCTCACATTCCCCGGGCTCCCCTTCCCACATGCCCCGGGTTCCACGTCCACATGCCCCGGGTTCCCCTTCCCACATGCCCGGGTTCCCCGTCCCACATTCCCGCGGTTCGCATCCCACATTCCCGGTGTTCCCCTTCTCACATTCCCCGGGTTCCCCATCCCACATTCCCCACGTTCCGAGTGCCACATTCCCCAGGTTCCCTTCCCACATGCCCCAGGTTCCCCTTCCCACATGCCCTGGGTTCCCCTTCCCACATGCCCCGGGTTCCCCGTCCCATATGCCCCGGGTTCCGCATCCCACATTCCCCGGGTTTTGCGTTCCACATTTCCGCGGTTTCCCCCGGGTTCCGCATCCCACATTTCCGGGGTTGTGCTTCCCACATGCCCCGGGTTCCGCATCCCACATTCCCGGGGTTCCGCATCCCACATGCCCCGGGTTCCCCTTCCCACATTCCCAGGGTTCCGCGTCCCACATGCCCCGAGTTCTCCCTCCCACATTCCCCCGGGTTCTGTGTTCCACATTTCCAAGGTTCCCCCGAGTTCCGCATCCCACATTTCCGGGGTTCCACGTCCACATGCCCCGGGTTGCCCATCCCACATTCCCGATGTTCCCCATCTCACATTCCCCTGGTAGCGAGTGCCACATTCCCCAGGTTCCCCTTCCCACATGCCCTGGGTTCCCCTTCCCACATGCCCCGGGTTCCCTGTCCCATATGCCCCGGGTTCGACATCCCACATTCCCCGGGTTTCGCGTTCCACATTTCTGCGGTTCCCCGGGTTCCGCATCCACATTTCCGGGGTTCCGCATCCCACATGCCCGGGTTCCCCCGTCCACATTCGGGTGTTCCCTTCTCACATTCCCGGGCTCCCCTTCCCACATGCCCCGCCGACACGTCCCACATGCCCCGGGTTCCACGTCCACATGCCCCGGGTTCCCCTTCCCACATGCCCCAGGTTCCCCGTCCCACATTCCCGCGGTTCCCATCCCACATTCCTGGTGTTCCCCTTCTCACATTCCCCGGGTTCCCCATCCCACATTCCCCTGGTTACGAGTGCCACATTAGCCAGGTTCTGCTTCCACATTCCCCGGGTTACCCATCCCACATTCCCCGGGTTCCCCTTCCCACATTCCCCGGGTTCCATTCCCACATTTCCCGTTTTCCGCATCCCACATGCCACGGGTTCCCTGTCCACATTCCCGTGGTTCCCCCGTCCCACATGCCCCGGGTTTCGCGTCCACATGCCCCGGGTTCCCCCATCCCACATGCCCTGGGTTCCGTGCCCCACATTTCCCGGTTCCGCGTTCCACATTTCCGGGGTTCCCCGTCCGACATGCCCCGGGTTCCGCGTCCCACATTCCCGGGGTCCGTGCCCCACATGCCCCGGGTTTCGGGTTCCGGTCCCACATTCCCTGGGTTCCGTGCCCCACATGCCCCGGGTTCCGAGTCCCACGTTCCCCGGGTTCCCCGTCCGACATTCTGGGGTTCCCCGTCCACATTCCCGGGGTTCCCCCGTGCCATCATTCTGGGGTTCCCCGTCCGACATGCCCCGGGTTCCGCGCCCCACACCTGGGTTCGGCGCCCCACATGCCCCGTGGTTACGCGTCCCACATGCCCGGGGTTCCGCGTGTCACATGCCCTAGGTTCCGCATCCGACATTCCCTGGGTTCCCCGTCCGACATTCCCGGGGTTACCCGTCCCACATGCCCTGTGTTCCGCATCCTACATGCCCCTGGGTTCCCTGTCCGACATTCCCGGGGTTCGGGTCCACATGCCCCGGGGTTCCCCCGTCCCACATTCCCAGCGGTTCCCCATCCCACATGCCCCGAGTTCCGCGTCCCACATGCCCTGGGTTCCCCCGTCCACATGCCCCTGTGTTCCGCATCCGACATTCCCTGGGTTCCCCGTCCGACATTCCCTGGGGTTCCCCGTCCGAACATCCCCGGATTGCCGTCCCACATGCCCCCCGAGTTCCGCGTCCATTCCGTGCATTGCTCAGTGACTCAGGTCTGCAGCATGTGCTGGTGGCTGTGCCGAGACCCCTCGTTCCCTACCTCCCAGGCCCTCCTGTACAGCAGGCACCCACACACATGCCTGGAGCCCCGGAGTGGGCGTAACGGGAAGGCTCACCCCCGACGCGGCCAGCCCTGCCTGGCCTGGGGTTAGGGGGAGCCGGGCATGGCAGGGCTGTTCTTCTTGTAGGGGGTCCCAGGTAAATAGCTCAGCATGGAGCCCGAGGCGGGAGGTCTATGCGGTCCTTCAGGGAGTGCTGATGGCGAAGGATGCGCGGAGCATCACACTCTGAGCACTTGGGCCCAGCAGACGTAGGGAGCGTTGTGCGGAGAGAAGCTGTGTCCAGCAGAGGCAGGGAGCACCGTGCAGGAAGCACCACTGCCCAGCAGATGCAGGGAGCACTGTTTAGAGCACCGGTATCCAGTCACTGCAGGGAGCACCACTGCCCAGCAGACAGAGGGAGCACCGTCCCAAGCACCGGTGTCCAAGAGATGCAGGGAGCACCACTGCCCAGCAAGCACAGGGAGCTAGCCATCCCCAGAGCACCAGTATCCAGCAGATGCAGGGAGCACCACTGCCCAGCAGACACAGGGAGCACCACTGCCCAGCAGACACAGGGAGCACCGTTCCCAGAGCACCAGTGTCCCAGAAGATGCAGGGAGCACCACTGCCCAGCAGACACAGGGAGCACCAGTCCCCAGAGCTGGAAGAAGAATCACATCTGGTCTCCCCAGGACTTGTCCCATGTTCCTAGAAGATCACATCTGGTCTCCCCAGGACTTGTCCCATGTCCCTAGAAGATCACATCTGGTCTCCCAGGACTTGTCCCATGCCCCTAGAAGATCACATCTGGTCTCCCAGGACTTGTCCCATGCCCCTAGAAGATCACATCTGGTCTCCCCAGGACCTGTCCCATGTCCCTAGAAGATCACATCTGGTCTCCCCAGGACTTGTCCCATGCCCCTAGAAGATCACATCTGGTCTCCCAGGACTTGCCCCATGCCCCTAGAAGATCACATCTGGTCTCCCCAGGACTTGCCTCATGCCCCTAGAAGATCACATCTGGTCTCCCCAGGACTTGCCCCATGCCCCTAGAAGATCACATCTGGTCTCCCCAGGACTTGTCCTATGTCCCTAGAAGATCACATCTGGTCTCCCAGGACTTGTCCCATGCCCCTAGAAGATCACATCTGGTCTCCCCAGGACTTGCCCATGTTCCTAGAAGATCACATCTGGTCTCCCCAGGACTTGCCCCATGCCCTTAGAAGATCACTTCTGGTCTCCCCAGGACACCTGGTCTCCCCAGGACTTGTCCCATGCCCCTAGAAGATCACATCTGGTCTCCCCAGGACTTGGCCCATGTCCCTAGAAGATCACATCTGGTCTCCCCAGGACACCTGGTCTCCCCAGGACTTGCCCTATGCCCCTAGAACATCACATCTGGTCCCCTAGAACATCACATCTGGTCTCCCCAGGACTTGTCCCGTGTCCCTAGAAGATCACATCTGGTCTCCCAGGACTTGCCCCATGTCCCTAGAAGATCACATCTGGTCTCCCCAGGACTTGCCCCATGACCCTGCAGGCTCACACCTGCTCCCCCGCAGGACCTGCCTTATGCACCTTTGACTTTTGCAAATGTTCATCTGTATCCTTCACTGTAATATCCGATAACTGCGAATGTAACAGTTTTTCTGGGTTCTATTGATCCTTCTAGTGAGTTAGGGAGGCTGAGAGGATCTTAAAGACCCCTTAAACCTACAGCACAACTTTCAATACAAACTGAGGTTCTGCAGACTTAGACTCTCTTTTTCCTTTCTCTCTTGTCTTTGTTTGTTTTGTTGTTTTTGTTTTTGTATGAGACGGCGTCTTGCTCTGTTGCCAGGCTGGAGTGCAGTGGTGCAATCTCGGCTCACTGCAACCCCCGCCTCCCAGATTCAAGCGATTCCCCTGCCTCAGCCTCCTGAGTAGCTGGGATTACAGGCACCCACCACCATGCATGGCTAATTTTTTGTATTTTAGGACAGACATGGTTTCAGCATCTTGATCAGGCTGGTCTCGAACTCCTGACCTCAGCCCAAGTAGCTGAGATTACACGGGGCCCGCTACCACACCCGGCTAATTTTGTCTTTTTAGTAGACACGGGGTTTCACCTTCTTGGGCAGGCTGGCCTGGAACTCCTGACCTTGTGACCCGCCCACCTCAGCCCCCCAAAGCGCTAGATTGCAGGCGTGAGCCATCGCGCCTGCCTATTTTTGTGGCTTATGAAGACAGGGGTAAAGTCCTTCTATGTTGAAAGTCACCAGGGAGACATATTATATAATCAGGACAAGATAAAAGGAGAATGGTGAATTATTACAAACGCAAAAAAACTTTTATGAAACGTAACCAGCCATCTACAGTGTGTGGACTTTCTCTGAATTTTTTATTTAAGGAAACAAACCACAGAAAGTCATTTCTAAGACTGAGGAAAATCTGAACACATACTGATGAGTAGGCAATATTAAAAGCATTTTGGGGCCGGGCATGGTGGCTCATGCCTGTAGTCCCAGCAATTTGGGAGGCCGAGGAAGGCGGATCAGTTGAGCTCACAAGTTCGAGACCAGCCTGGCCAACATGGTGAAACCCCATCTCTACCAAAAGTACAAAAATTAGATGGGCATGCTGGCATGCACCTATAGTCCCAGGTACTCAGGAGGCTGGGGTAAGAGAATTGCTTCAACTTGGGGAGTGAGGGTTGCAGTGAGTCAAGATTGTGCCACTGCACTCCAGCCTGGGTAACAAGAGCAAAAGTTTGTCTCAAAAAAAAAAAAAAAAAAAATGGCCAGGTATGGTGGCTCACACCTGTAATCCCAGCACTTTGGGCGGCCGAGGCGGGTCGATCATAAGTTCAAGATATCGAGAGCATCCTGGCCAACGTGGTGAAACCCTGTCTCTGCTAAAAATACACAAATTTAACTGGGCATGGTGGTGCACACCTGTAGTCCCAGCTACTCAGGTGGCTGAGACAGGAGAATCAACTGAACCCAGGAGGCGGAGGTTGCAGTGAGCTGAGATGACGCCATTGTACTCCAGCCTGAGTAACAAGAGTAAAACTTTGTCTCAAGAAAAGAAAAAAAGTATTGTTACAATTATAAGCTGCAGTAATAGCATTGGGAGTATGAAAAAAAAAAGCCTGATCAGTTTTTAAAAATGCTGTAGAATTGAAAGATAGAATAGTAATAAGGTCTAGCATTTTCTTCCAAATACCATCGTGAAAAAAATTATGCTGAAAAAATAAAAGACATTGACAACTGTGGGTAATTGTTAAAACCTGAGTGACAGATGTGTTAGGGTTCATTAAACTATTTTTTAAGAAAACACAATTCAAGGTCTCGGTACACAATCTCCATCTGAAAGCAAAAAAAAAAAAAAAAATTATTCTCCATTTTTAGAAACCAGTTTGTAGATAAGTATGCATGATCTTAGCTTATGTACTTTAATAGTCTTTAATAAGATTTTAAATCGTGCCACTGGAAGAATTTGTATTTCATCACTTAGAAAATATCTACTCTGTAAAAACAGAATAAATTGCTTCAGCAAACAGACACACACAGAGAGAGAAAACCCTCAATGGATCAGACAGCCCTATCATCGATGTAAATATGCCTTGAGGGGCAGAGCCACTAGGCTTCATTTAATTATTTTATGAATGTGACATGCATTTACTATTCCATAACCCTGTATGATCTTCTATGGTATAGCTGCGGTCCACCCTGCCACACTTAAAAATTCTATACATCCATAACACAGGCACCGTTGTGGGGTTAGAAATTAAATCATAAAGCATGATGGTCTTCACCAGGTTAGGTTCTGGGGTACATGTGCAGATCATGCAGGATTGTTGCATAGGTACATACATGGCAGTGTGGTTTGCTGTCTCCAGCCCCATCACCTATATATGGTATTTCTCCCCATGTTATCCCTCCCCATCTCCCCCAACCCCCGCTGTCCCTCCCCTAGTCCCCCCAACAGACCCCAGTGTGTGATGCTCCCCCTCCCTGTGTCCATGTGTTCTCATTGCTCAACACCTGCCTATGAGTGAGAACATGCGGTGTTTGATTTTCTGTTCTTGTGTCAGTTTGCTGAGAATGATGGTTTCCAGGTTCATCCAAGTCCCTACAAAGGACACGAAGTCATCGGGTATTTTGGCTGTTACCTTTTCATCTTTGAGCTCACCTCCACCTTCCAGTCTCCTGAAGTTTAAAGAGATTGGTTTGCGAAGCAACAAGATAGAGAAAAACATACCTCCTATATGGGGCATTCTGTTTCAGGCGACTGTCCTCCCAAAAGGCATGTCCCTCTGGAAACTCAGACATTTTTTGGAAATAGGGTGTTTACGGATGGAGTTAGTTAACACGAGACCATCCTGGGTTACGATGTTCTAAATCCAGTGAAAGTGGCCTTCTAAGAGACAGAAGAGGAACACACACACACACACACACACACACACACACACACCCGGGGTTCCCCGTCCCCACATTCCCGGGGTTCCATGTTCCACATTCCCAGGGTTCCCCTTTCCCACATGCCCCTAGGGTTCCGCGTCCCACATGCCCCGGGTTTCCCTTCCCACATGCCCCTGGTTTCCGCGTCCCACATTCCTGGGGTTCCAGGTCCCACATTCCCGGGGTTGCAGGTCCCGCATGCCCCCGCGTTCCGCTTCCCACATTCCCCAGGTTCCCCATCCCACATTTCCCGGGTTCCGCGTTCCACATTTCCACAGTTCCCCAGTTTCCGCATCCCACATGCCCCGGGTTCCCCCTCTCACATTCCCGGTGCTCCCCTTCTCACATTCCCCGGGTTCCCCGTCCACATTCCCCAGCTTCCGAGTGCCACATGCCCCGGGTTCCGCGTCCCACATGCCCGGGCTCCTGTCCCACATTCCCAGGGTTCCGCGCCCACATGCCCCGGGTTCTCCGTCCCACGTTCCCCGGGTTCTGTGTCCCACATTTCCAAGGTTCCCCGAGTTCCGCATCCCACATTTCCGGGGTTCCACGTCCCACATGCCCCAGATTGCCCATCCACATTCCCGATGTTCCCCATCTCACATTCCCCGGGTTCGAGTGCCACATTCCCCAGGTTCCCCTTCCCACATGCCCTGGGTTCCCCGTCCCATATGCCCCGAGTTCCGCATCCCACATTCCCCGGGTTTCCCGTTCCACATTTCTGCGGTTCCCCGGGTTCCGCATCCACATTTCCGGGGTTCCGCATCCCACATGCCCGGGTTCCCCGTCCCACATTCCGGGGTGTTCCCCTTCTCACATTCCCCGGGCTCCCCTTCCCACATGCCCCGGGTTCCACGTCCCACATGCCCCGGGTTCCCCTTCCCACATGCCCCCAGGTTCCCCGTCCCACATTCCCGGTGTTCCCCTTCTCACATTCCCCGGGTTCCCCATCCCACATCCCCACGTTCCGAGTGCCACATTCCCCAGGTTCCCCTTCCCCACATGCCCCAGGTTCCCCTTCCCACATGCCCGGGTTCCCTTCCCACATGCCCGGGTTCCCCGTCCCGTATGCCCCGGGTTCCGCATCCCACATTCCCCGGGTTTCGCGTTCCACATTTCCACGGATCCCCGGGTTCCGCATCCCACATTTCCGGGGTTCTGCTTCCCACATGCCCCGGGTTCCGCGTCCCACATTCCTGGGATTCCGCATCCCACATGCCCCGGGTTCCCCTTCCCACATTGCCAGGGTTCGCGTCCCACATGCCCCGGGTTCTCCGTCCCACATTCCCCGGGTTCTGTGTCCACATTTCCAAGTTTCCCCGAGTCCGCATCCCACATTTCCGGGGTTCCACGTCCCACATGCCCCGGGTTGCCCCATCCCACATCCCGATGTTCCCCATCTCACATTCCCCAGGTTGCGAGTGCCACATTCCCCAGGTTCCCCTTCCCACATGCCCTGGGTTCCCCTTCCCACATGCCCCGGGTTCCCCGTCCATATGCCCCCGGGTTCCGCATCTCACATTCCCCGGGTCTCAGCGTTTCCACATTTCCGGGGTTCCCCCCGAGTTCCGCATCCCACATTTCCGGGGTTCCGCATCCCACATGCCCCAGGTTCCCCCGTCCCACATTACCGGGTGTTCCCCTTCTCACATTCCCCGGGCTCCCCTCCCCACATGCCCCGGGTTCCCCCTTCCACATGCCCCAGGTTCCCCCGTCCCACATTCCCGCGGTTCCCATCCCACATTCCCGGTGTTCCCCTTCTCACATTCCCCGGGTTCCCCATCCCACATTCCCCACGTTCCGAGTGCCACATTCCCCAGGTTCCCCTTCCCACATGCCCAGGTTCCCCTTCCCACATGCCCCGGGTTCCCCTTCCACATGCCCCGGGTTGCCCGTCCCGTATGCCCCGGGTTCCGCATCCACATTCCCCCGGGTTTCGCGTCCACATTTTCCACGGATCCCCGGGTTCCGCATCCCACATTTCCGGGGTTCTGCTTCCCACATGCCCCGGGTTCCGCGTCCCACATTCCTGGGGTTCCAGCATCCCACATGCCCCGGGTTCCCCTTCCCACATTGCAGGGTTCCGCGTCCCACATGCCCCGGGTTCTCCGTCCCACATTCCCCGGGTTCTGTGTTCCACATCTCCAAGTTTCCCCGAGTTCCGCATCCCACATTTCCGGGGTTCCACGTCCCACATGCCCGGGTTGCCCATCCCACATTCCCGATGTTCCCCATCTCACATTCCCCGGGTTCGAGTGCCACATTCCCCAGGTTCCCCTTCCCACATGCCCTGGGTTTCCCCTTCCCACATGCCCCGGGTTCCCCGTCCCATATGCCCCGGGTTCCACATCCCACATTCCCCGGGTTTCGCGTTCCACATTTCCTGCGGTTCCCCCGGGTTCCGCATCCCACATGCCCAAGGTTCCCCGTCCCACATTCCGGGTGTTCCCTCTCACATTCCCGGGCTCCCCTTCCCACATGCCCCGGGTTCCACGTCCCACATGCCCAGGTTCCGCGTCCCACATGCCCCGGGTTCCCCGTCCCACATTCCCGGGGTTCCCCGTGCCACATTTCTGGGGTTCCCCCATCCGACATGCCCCGGGTTCCGCGCCACACCTGGATTCGGCGCCCCACATGCCCCGGGGTTCCGCGTCTCACATGCCCGGAGTCCCGTGTCACATGCCCTAGGTTCTGCATCGGACATTCCCTGGGACTGTTGCATAGGTACATACATGGCAGTGTGGTTTGCTGTCTTCATCCCCATCACCTATATATGGTATTTCTCCCCATGTTACTCCCTCCCCATCTCCCCGACCCCCGCTGTCCCTCCCCTAGTCCCCCAACAGACCCCAGTGTGTGATGCTCCCCCTCCCTGTGTCCATGTGTTCTCATTGCTCAACACCGGCCTATGAGTGAGAACATGCGGTGTTTGATTTTCTGTTCTTGTGTCAGTTTGCTGAGAATGATGGTTTCCAGGTTCATCCAAGTCCCTACAAAGGACACGAACTCATTGGGTATTTTGGCTGTTACCTTTTCATCTTTGAGCTCACCTCCACCTTCCAGTCTCTTGAAGTTTAAAGAGATTGGTTTGCGAAGCCACAAGATAAGAAAGCATACCTCCTATATGGGGCATTCTGTTTCAGGAGGACTGTCCTCCCAAAAGCCATGTCCCTCTGGAAACTCAGACATTTTTTGGAAATAGGGTGTTTACGGATCGAGATAGTTAACACGAGACCATCCTGGGTTACGATGTTCTAAATCCAGTGAAAGCGGCCTTCTCAAGACAGAAGAGGACACAACACACACACACACACACACACACACACACACACACACACCCCACGGACGAGAAGGCCACATGGACACGGAGCCAGACGCTGGAGTGAGGTGGCCACCGAGCCCAACGACTCCCGAGCCACAAGGAGCTGAGAGAGGCAGGAGG